>JAFLJL010001778.1:32475-57716 GCA_018398815.1 Conus ventricosus | reverse complement strand
TTTAAAAGCTAGAGTCTCTAGGTGTGATTATACTATAGATTTGGAACATTATTGTCGCCAGCGATCATGGGATTAATAACTTTTAATCATATAGATTTTGTTTCCCTTCAAAATGAACGATCTGGAAAATCAGCAGAATCAGAAAACACTGAATCAGGTGGAAAGTAACCAAGCCAGAAAATCAGCAGAAAACATTGAATCAGGTGGAGACCGTTAAAAATCCTGGGCGTGTTGAAGCAGGAAAAAAATTAGCAGAGTGGAACAGACAAAAAAAATTAATGTTACAGAATATGACTCATCATGAAAACATAACACCTCCAACGCCAGAACAAGTTGATTCAATGCCAGCTATAAAAACTCCATGTGATACAAGGGCCCCAAAGTCTTCATGGAATATTGAACTTAAAACTGTTGCCATTTTTGGCGCCATTGCTGCTGTTGGGGGCAGTTATTACGGTTATAAAACATATAACCAATGGCAACAAAAACAAAAGAAGTTAAAACAACCTGAACCATTAAATGCAGAAAAAGACAACTGCACGCCAAAACCGCCAATAACAAAAGATCATTTTGATCCATTTATAATGCAATAATATTTTAAATTTTTTTATAAAAATAGATCATGGCGTATTATAAAATGATGAAGTCAATTAAATAAAGACCTGGAGTCTATAAAAGACATTTCCATAGACCCGAATTGTAATCAATGCGGTTGCTTCGGATGTAAGACCTTCCTTAAAATCTATGCAGAAAACGCTGAGCAAGACATCCTCAACGACGACACGTTTTTTGAGGCGTGTGTGTACTATATTAGACATCTACTATTTAAGATAAAAACATAGCTTGTATTTTTTGATAATTATAAGATAACTTGAATACAAACTTGGTTGTACTTAGAGGATGACTTAATCAAGAACTTATTAAGAACTTGATCAAGAACTTAATTAAAAACTTAATCAAGAACTTATTAAGAACTTGAAGTAACTTAATTAAAAACTTAATTAAGAACCTGGGGTGACTTAATTAAAAACTTAATTAAGGACTTGGGGTGACTTGGGGGTGGGAGTGTGTGTGGTGTACACAGAGCTTTATTATTTGCCATGTGTAACACCACTTGGCGCAAGACGTCTGAATAGACAGCCTTTGTATGTGAAGTGGAGCGTAGACAGCAAAGCAACGAAGCAGCAAAAAAAAGTCTAATCTTCTCACTGCTGATAACCTTTGACCGCTCTAGGGTGGAGCGCTGGATCTCTCAAACAGCTTGCCACTGTAACCTTTGAGCGCTCTAGGGTGGAGCGCTGAAGAAACGGCTTGCCACTGTGACCTTTGACCGCTCTAGGTGGAGCGCTGAAGAAACGGCTTGCCACTGTGACCTTTGACCGCTCTAGGGTGGAGCGCTGAAGAAACGGCTTGCCACTGTAACCTTTGACTGCTCTAGGGTGGAGCGCTAGTTCTCTCTCACTGCTGCGGACTTTGAGAGGAGTGTGTTTGGAGTTGCATTGGTTCTTGTACGGAAGCAGTCCAATAATTTCTATCTCCTCACTGCTTGAAAACATTAAATACAAATCCTTCCTCATAGAGTAGACTTCTGTGAAAGAAAGACCAACTGTAGCAAACCTTTTAGCATATGGATTCAACAAACGAGCAATCTCTCTTAGTTTGCGAGAATATGAAGGGCCATGCCGCTCTCAAACTCATCCAAGCACTAACAAATTGTGCATGTACTCAACATGCTCGTCAAGTATTGTC
The DNA here is from genome assembly GCA_018398815.1 of Conus ventricosus. Classification (NCBI taxonomy): domain Eukaryota; kingdom Metazoa; phylum Mollusca; class Gastropoda; order Neogastropoda; family Conidae; genus Conus; species Conus ventricosus. The sequence continues at coordinate 55,967 of JAFLJL010001778.1, read as the reverse complement.
AGCTTAGAAATCTCCCACTGTCTTTATTCTCCATGATCAAAATATTATATAAACAAAACCAACCTGCACAAAACCCAGTAAATATCTTCTCACTACCACACACACCTTCAATGACAATACAAGCCGGTCTTGCTAATGTGGCGGCCACAAAGTGGGAGTGACACGTAACAGTCTAGAACATTCGCTAACGACACCTGGCGCGCTGTCAACCTGAAATGAATACACCCCCCCCCCCCCACCCCACCCCTCACCTGGCAAGCCCTCCCGCTTTATTGATTTTTTGGTCGCTTGCCGTGCGCTGTGTGAACGAGGTCGCGCCTATCTGTTACACATAGTTTTGTAGGTTGTAGTACATCCGTCATTGTATATTTGAAGCATTTATATGAAGATAGTGCTGGCCACACACTACTCCTCTCCATACTGGTAGATGTACTAAGGTCTGCCTAACCCTATCTAGTTTGTTTGCCAGAACATTCGAAATCGCCATTCAGTTGCATAAGGGCACACTTAAAGGCAAATGAACTGGTTAGAATTAGAAAAGTAGAAAAGTATACACATCTTAATACACAGATCAGCTTGCCACATGAACACTGAATCTATAGTTAACAATCAATCAAGTCTAATACAAACTGGAGAACATTTTTTACTTGGGAGGAACAGCAAAAATGTTTCAAATACGAATCAGTCGTGTTTACCTCCGCCTTAAGAAATGAACGCCATGTTTTTAAACATGGCTTTAGCTGTCTCAAGCCAGCTCCCAACATCAACGCGTGATGGTTTGTTTTGCTTCGGCCACTTTCAACAATGCGGCGCCATTTATTAGATAAGGAACCATCTCATCAATAGTCAAACACGTATTAAAACTAGCTACATCTTGTTTCATTTCCTTGAACCAACAAACCTTTAAGATAGTCTCTCCGGTTTCACAACATGCTTCGCCTACCTTCAAGACAACTACCAGTTAAGCGCAATGAAGAACAGAGAAAGAGGCGGCTCTCGCTGTATAGCGAGGAACGTGTTGCACACGCCCGCTGTGCGGGCAGACATGTGAATAGTTGGCTTGCCTTCACTGACTGACTCAACTAATTCTTCAACAAATACTCTAACATGCAGTTAAAGTAAAACTTATGGCCTCGAATAACAAAACCTGTTCTTCAGTAACGTTTTAGCCATTTTAAAATAACACAAGTAAAACACAGTGGTCACAACAGAGCGCAGTCAAAACACACAGCCTTCTTGAGTGGTGCCCAAAACAACAATGACGGCCCAGTTGTGTCGCGTGACAGCCTCGATCTGGTTTGTCGACGTGGCAATCTCGAATTTCTGATGCAACCCATTGCAACCCGACCGAGTGTGCTTCGTTTAAACAGCACAGGCTAGGTGCAAACTGCCGCGAGCCGTAAATTAAGTGATCAGATTTCAGCCCCGTGTACTAAAGTTTGTAGGTGGAAATTAGTCAGAAGAAGTGTGCGGATTTTATGTCATTTAATTGAGAGAGAGAAAGAGTGTGTGTGTGTGTGTGTCTGTCTGCCCGCCTCTCTGTCTGTCTGTCTGTCTCTCTCCTGTCTCTCTCTTCTCTGTCTGTCTGTCTGTCTGCCGGTGATTCTCTCTCTCTCTCTTCCGCCACAGGAAAAGGCGGCTTTTTAGGCCACTTTCGCCCAAAAACTCGGTGGTTGAGCAAGTGAGTCAGGATTGGTAAAATGCTGTTCTCTGGACACCATCATCATCATCATTCTCTTGCCCATGATGGGCGTAGAGGAGAGATGAGAGACACTCTCGAAGCCAGGCACCGCCATCCGGCCCTGTCCTCTGCCTGTCGCATCAGCGTGGGGCCATCCATTCTTGGTCCATTTCTTTGATGTTGTCCATCCAGCATTGGCTTGTCGTCCCCTTCGTCTGCCGCCTTCCAGCGTGCCCTGGAGGACTGTTTTGGGCGGTGAGTTGTGGCGTAGACATGCCCGAACCACGACAGCTTCCTCTTCTTGACTGTTGCCAAGAGGGGTTCTTGGGGCCTGCAAGTGATGTTATTTGGCTCCTCACAAGGTCGTTTGTCTTCCGGTCTTGCCAAGAGATCCCGAGCAAGCGCCTGAAGCATTTAGTTTCAAACGTCTGGATTCTCTTGGTGGTCTCTGCTGTCATGGTCCAGCTTTCGCAGCCATACAGCAGGATGGACAGCACCAGGGACTTGTACAGCTTCATCTTCGTAGGAAAGCTGATCTCCCTGCTCTTCCAAATCTTGTTTAGCTTTGCCATTGCTGCTGTTGCGATCGCTAGTCTGGTCTTGATTTCTGTTGTAGAGCGACCGTCTTTGGTGAGAGTGGCGCCAAGGTATTTGAAAGCGTCCACTTCTTCAAGCTGTCGTCCGTTCATGTAGATTTCAGCCTGGGTGTTGGTTGTGCTGTTGACCAGGACTTTGCTTTTATATGTGCTCACTTCCATTCCATATGCACCTGCCCTTTCTTCCAGTCTCTTTGTCAGGTCTTGTAGTTCTTCGTTGCTGCCTCCCATCACGTCGATGTCATCTGCGAACCTCGGATTATTGATGGTTCTTCCTCCGATGGAGACAGTGGAGTGGAAGTCATGGAGGGTTTCACGCATGATGTTTCCAGAAGAGATTGAACAGTACGGGAGATAGCAGGCAGCCTTGACGGACTCCAGCTGTGGTCTTGAAGTAGTCCCCTATCTGGTTGTTGAGGACGACTGCGCTGCTGGCGGTGTTATACAGCGCCTGGATGGTTTGGACGAGACCCTCCTCTATGCCAAACTTTCTGAGCACCTGCCACAGACCCTTGTGCCACACCCTGTCAAACGCTTTCCTGAAGTCAATAAAGTTGTGGAACAGGTCTCTCTGATGTTGCAGATGTTTCTCCATCAGTATCCGGCAGGTGAAGATCTGTTCTACTGTGCTTCTGCCTGCCCTGAATCCAGCTTGTTCATCCGCCAGGTGTTCTTCCGCCTCTTTCTTCAGTCGATTCAAGATGACTGAGCATGATTTTACTGGTGTGGCTAATGAGACTTATTGTTCTGTAGTTCTGGCACTGGCGTAGATTTCCCTTTTGGGGCAGGGGGATGTTGTGATTGAGTCCATTCTGTGGGCCACTGTTTTGTCTCCCAGATCTTCTGACAAATCGACGTTACTAGAGTGACCAGTTCCTTCCCTCCATGTTTGAGCAGCTCTGCTGGAATATTGTCTGCTCCAGGTGATTTCCCTGCCGGAAGGCTGCGGATGGCTTCTTCCACTTCTCTCATCACTGGTAGCGGTGAGGATTCCCTTGATGGTGTTGAGTCCCCCTCAAACAGACTGTCGTCTGGCTGTATAGGGTAGTTGTAAAGTTCTTGGCAGTACTGTGTCCATCTGTTCAAAACAGCGGAGCTTTCTGTCAGCAGCTCGCCTGAGGTATCCTCGATGACCGACGATCTGTTTTGCTGCGTCTTGGTGAGGTTTTTCAGTGTGGTGAAGGCATGTTTGCTGTTTCCCTTTTCCATGCCTTTCTCGATGTTCTCGGACTGATTAATGATCCATTGTTCTTTGGCTTCAATCATTTCCTTCTTTACAAGGTTGTTGGTTTTTCGATACTGTGCGACTTGTTCAGGGCTGGAATTTTTCGTCTTCTTCAGTGATCTTCTTTTGTCGCAGAGGTCAAGGATGTCGTTTGAGATCCATGCTTGGTGTTTCTTCCTCTGTCGCCCAAGTACCTCCTCTGCTGTTTCGCGGGCTGCCTCATTGAAGCTGTTTGTGAGGTCGTTGATGTCACTGTCCAGGAGGTTGAGTGCCTCGAACCGCCCCCCGAGCTGTGCCTGGAATGCCTCTTCTATCTCTGGGTCTTTTAGCTTCTCCAGGTCAAACTTGATGCGTGGCTGCGCAGCTTGGTACTTCTTCAATTTGATCTTCATTGTGAGCAGCACGAGATCGTGGTCGCTGCCTATATCAGCTCCGGGGTATGTCGAGGTTGGGACAGCAAAAAAAAAAATAAAAAAAAAATAAAAAAATAACTGACATGAAAGAATTTAAGACTGGGATCCCATGCATACGACTTATCATTCTTTTTACTTCCGCACTAAATACGCACACACACACACACACACACACACACACACACACACACACAGAGAGAGAGAGAGAGAGAGAGAGAGAGAGAGAGAATGAGAGAGAGAGAGAGAGAGAGAGAGAGAGAGAGAGGAGAGAGAGAGAGAGAGAGAGAGAGAGAGAAGAGTGAGCGGTAGCCATTCCTCTATACAGCGAGATTCTGGCCTGTTATCCTGGTTCGGACATCTCGTTGACCGCATCAGACCCCGCCTCGGCTATCATCCACGCCACCACTCTTTTCTCCCTTCCGTGACCAGAGGGTCATAAACCATCACACACACTCTCTGCCCTGACCATCAAGCTGATGTCCAGTCTGGCACCAACATTTCTGTCGAATCCGCCTCACACGTGGGGAAACGGTCATCACCAGGGAGTGTCCCCACTGCATTTTTCCAGTTGCTTCTTCGCTGGGAGAAATTCTCATCTTTGGTTCCTGAGGTAGAGGGTGCCAAAGCTCGGAGAAAACGGGCTGGAAAAAGGCTCCGTGGACACTGTCAGAGCGGACACCATCAGACTGCGACAGACTGGCGGCGAGCATTTCTTTGCAACAACAACAACAACAAATCCCTGGCGATCTCGGCCAAGATTCGTTTTTCAATTCCAGGGAATACCAGGAACAATAATGTCATGATGTACCGATCTTCGGTACGGACCATCTTTTTCTTTCTTTCTGTCCTGTTGTCCTGTCCTGTTGTCCTGTCCTGTCCTGTTGTCCTATTCTGTCCTGTCGTCCTATCCTGTCCTGTTGTCCTGTCCTGTCCTGTCGTCCTATCCTGCCCTGTTGTCCTGTCCTGTCCTGTCGTCCTGTCCTGTCCTGTCGTCCTGTCCTGTCCTGATGTCCTGTCCTGTTGTCCTGTCCTGTTGTCCTGTCGTCCTATCCTGTCCTGTCGTCCTATCCTGTCCTGTCGTCCTATCCGGTCCTGTCGTCCTGTCCTGTCCTGTTGTCCTGTCCTGTCCTGTTGTCCTGTCCTGTCCTGTTGTCCTGTCCTGTCCTGTTGTCCTGTCCTGTTGTCCTGTCCTGTCCTGTCCTGTCCTGTCCTGTTGTCCTGTCCTGTTGTCCTATCCTGTCCTGTCGTCCCATCCTGTCCTGTTGTCCTGTCCTATCCTGATGTCCTGTCCTGTCCTGATGTCCTGTCCTGTCGTCCTGTCCTGTCCTGTCGTCCTGTCCTGTCGTCCTATCCTGTCCTGTTGTCCTATCCTGTCCTGTCGTCCTGTCCTGTCCTATTGTCCTGTCCTGTTGTCCTGTCCTGTCCTGTTGTCCTATCCTGTCCTGTCGTCCTGTCCTGTCGTCCTATCCTGTCCTGTTGTCCTGTCCCGTCCTGTTGTCCTGTCCTGTTGTCCTGTCTTGTTCTGTTGTCCTGTCCTGTCCTGTTGTCCTATCCTGTCTCGTTGTCCTGTCCTGTCCTGTCGTCCTATCCTGTCCTGTCGTACTGTCCTGTCCTGTCCGTCCTATCCTGTCCTGTCGTCCTATCCTGTCCTGTTGTCCTGTCCTGACCTTTTGTCCTGTCCTGTCCTGTCGTCCTGTCCTGTCCTGTTGTCCTATCCTGTCCTGTTGTCCTGTCCTGTCCTGTCGTCCTATCCTGTCCTGTTGTCCTGTCCTGTCCTGTCCTGTTGTCCTGTCCTGTTGTCCTGTCCTGTCCTGTCGTCCTGTCCTGTCGTCCTGTCCTGTCGTCCTGTCCTGTCGTCCTATCCTGTCCTGTTGTCCTGTCCCATCCTTTTCTTTCCTTTCCCATCCTTTCTTTTCCTTCCTTTTCTGTCCTATCCTTCCTGTCCTGATTTCTCCTTTCCTGTCCTGTCCTTACTGTCCTGTTCTTTCCTTCCTGTCCTTACTGTCCTGTCCTTTCCTGTCCTGTCCTTACTGTCCTGTCCTTTCCTGTCCTGTCCTTACTGTCCTGTCCCTTTCCTGTCCTGTCCTTACTGTCCTGTCCTTTCCTTCCTGTCCTGTCCTTACTGTCCTGTCCTTTCCTTCCTGTCCTGATTTGTCCTTTCCTGTCCTGTCCTTACTGTCCTGTTCTTTCCTTCCTGTCCTGATTTGTCCTTCCTGTCCTGTCCTTACTGTCCTGTCCTTTCCTTCCTGTCCTTTCCTGTCCTGTCCTTTCTTCCCTTTTTCCAAAGCTTTTGTATTTTCACTTTCTTCACTGTCATTATCATTCTCATCATCATTATAATCATTATTGTTTTTGTTGTGGTAGTGGTGGTGGTGGTGGTTGTTTTCAGATCTGACATCTTTCTCTTCTTCTTCTTTTCTTTCCTTTCTTTCTTTTCTTTCCTTCTTTTTTCTTTTTTCTTCTTCTTTTTTGTTGTAAATGAATCCACCTTGGAAGTCAGCCCCAGCGTCCATGCTGTGTTTCGTCTGGTAGGGGCGACTGGTCAGAGCTGTCAACTGGTTCTGAAAGACGGAGGTCACGTGCGCAGGCTGAGGTCTCCTCAGCGAGGACCCCCGTCTCTCCGTTCTGTCACATTCTGTCACCATTTGTATACTGCTAGGTCTCTCCATTCTGTCACCACATGTATACTGCTAGGTCTCTCCATTCTGTCACCACTTGTATACTGTTAGGTCTCTCCATTCTGTCACCACATGTATATATGTAGGTCTCTCCATTCTGTCACCACTTCTATATATCTAGGTCTCTCCATTCTGTCACCACTTCTATATATCTAGGTCTCTCCATTCTGTCACCACTTCTATATATCTAGGTCTCTCCATTCTGTCACCACTTCTATGTATCTAGGTCTCTCTATTCTGTCACCACTTCTATATATCTAGGTCTCTCTATTCTCTCAGCACGTCTATATCTTGGTCTCTCCAATCTGTCACCACTTGTAAATCTAGGTCTCTCCATCAAGTCACCACTTGTAAATCTAGGTCTCTCCATCTAGTCACCACTTGTAAATCTTGGTCTCTTCATTCTGTCACCACTTGTAAATCTAGGTCTCTCCATCAAGTCACCACTTGTAAATCTAGGTCTCTCCATCTAGTCACCACTTGTAAATCTTGGTCTCTTCATTCTGTCACCACTTGTAAATCTAGGTCTCTCCATCAAGTCACCACTTGTAAATCAATGTCTCTCCATTCTGTCACCTCTTGTAAATCTAGGTCTCTCCATTCTGTCACCTCTTGTAAATCTAGGTCTCTCCATTCTGTCACCACGTGTAAATGTTGGTCTCGCCATTCTCTCACCACTTGCAGATCAAGATCTCTCCATTCAGTCACCACTTGTAACTCTTGGTCTCTCCATTCTGTCACCGCTTGTAAATCTAGGTCTCTCCATTCTGTCACATCTTTTAAATGTTGGTCTCTCCATTCTGCCACCACTTGTAAATCTAGGTCTCTCCATTCTGTCACCACTTGGAAATCTACGTCTCTCCATTCTGTCACCACCTGTAAATGTACGTCTCTCCATGCTGTCACCACCTGTAAATCTACGTCTCTCCATGCTGTCACCACCTGTAAATGTACGTCTGTCCATGCTGTCACCACCTGTAAATGTACGTCTCTCCATGCTGTCACCACCTGTAAATCTACGTCTCTCCATGCTGTCACCACCTGTAAATGTACGTCTCTCCATGCTGTCACCACCTGTAAATGTACGTCTCTCCATCCTGTCACCACCTGTAAATCTACGTCTCTCCATGCTGTCACCACCTGTAAATCTACGTCTCTCCATGCTGTCACCACCTGTAAATGTACGTCTCTCCATGCTGTCACCACCTGTAAATGTACGCCTGTCCATGCTGTCACCACCTGTAAATCTACGTCTCTCCATGCTGTCACCACCTGTAAATCTACGTCTCTCCATGCTGTCACCACCTGTAAATGTACGTCTGTCCATTCTGTCACCACCTGTAAATGTACGTCTCTCCATGCTGTCACCACCTGTAAATGTACGTCTCTCCATGCTGTCACCACCTGTAAATGTACGTCTTTCCATGCTGTCACCACCTGTAAATGTACGTCTCTCCAAGCTGTCACCACCTGTAAATGTACGTCTCTCCATGCTGTCACCACCTGTAAATGTACGTCTCTCCATGCTGTCACCACTGTAAATGTACGTCTGTCCATTCTGTCACCAATTCTAAATCTTGTATTCTCAATAATGTCACCATTTGTATGTTTGGGTCTCTCGATTCTGTCATCATTTGTAAATCTAGGTCTCTCCATGCTGTCACCAGTTGCAAATGTTGGTCTCTCCATTCTGTCACCATGTGTAAATCGTAATCTCTACATTCTGTCACCACTTGTAAATCTAGATCTCTCGATTCTAACATTATTTGGAAATCAGTGTCTCGCCATTCTGTCATCATGTGCAATTCTTGGTCTATCCGTTCTGTGACCACTTGAAGTTCTTGGTTTCTTAATTCCGTCATCATTTGTAAGCTTAGGTCTCTCCATTCTGTCACCACTTCCAATTCTTGCTCTCTCCGTTCTGTCACTTGTAATTCTTGGTTTCTTAATTCTGTCATTTGTAAATCTTGGTCTGTCCATTTTGTCATTATCTGTAAATCTTGGTCTCTCAATTCTGTCATTATCTGTAAATCGTGATCTCTCCATTCTGTCACCACTTCTAAATCTAGGTCTCTCTATTCTGTCACCACTTGGAAATCGTCTCCCCATTCTGTCCCCACTTGTAAATCTAAGTCTCTCCATTCTGCTACCACTTGTAAACCTTCTTCTCCCCATTCTGCTACCACTTCTAAATCTTGGTCTCATTTTGTCAACACTTGTAAATCTTCCGTGTCACCATTCTGTCAGCACTTGAAAATCTAGGTCTCTCCATTCTGTCACCACTGGTCGATCTAGGTCTCTCCATTCTGCCACCACTGGTCGATCTAGGTCTCTCCATTCTGTCACCACTGGTCGATCTAGGTCTCTCCATTCTGTCACCACTTGTAAATCTAGGTCTCTCCATTCTGTCACCACGTGTAAATGTTGGTCTCGGCATTCTCTCACCACTTGTAAATCTAGGTCTCTCCATTCTGTCACCACTTGTAAATCTAGGTCCCTCCATTCTGTCACCACTTGTAAATCTAGGTCTCTCCATTCTGTCACCACTGGTCGATCTAGGTCTCTCCATTCTGTCACCACTGGTCGATCTAGGTCTCTCCATTCTGTCACCACTGGTAAATCTAGGTCTCTCCATTCTCTCACCACTTGTAAATCTAGGTCTCTCCATTCTGTCACCACTTGTAAATCTAGGTCTCTCCATTCTGTCACCACTTGTAAATCTAGGTCTCTCCATTCTGTCACCACTGGTAAATCTAGGTCTCTCCATTCTGTCACCATTTGTAAATCTAGGTCTCTCCATTCTGTCACCATTTGTAAATCTAGGTCTCTCCATTCTGTCACATCTTTTAAATGTGGTCTCTCCATTCTGTCACCACTTGTAAATCAATGTCTCTCCATTCTGCCACCACTTGGAAATCTAGTCTCTCCATTCTGTCACCACCTGTAAATCTACGTCTCTCCATCCGCATCCTGTCACTTGTATATCTACGTCTCTCCATCCAGTCACCACATGTAAATCTACGTCTCTCCATCCTGTCACCACCTGTAAATCTACGTCTCTCCATCCTGTCACCACCTGTAAATCTACGTCTCTCCATCCTCATCCAGTCACCACCTGTAAATCAACGTCTCTCCATCCAGTCACCACCTGTAAATCTACGTCTCTCCATCCTGTCACCACCTGTAAATCTACGTCTCTCCATCCTGTCACCACCTGTAAATGTACGTCTCTCCATCCTGTCCCCACCTGTAAATCTACGTCTCTCCATGTTGTCACCAGCTGTAAATCTCCGTCTCTCCATGCTGTCACCACCTGTAAATGTACGTCTCTCCATGATGTCACCACCTGTAAATGTACGTCTCTCCATGCTGTCACCACCTGTAAATCTACGTCTCTCCATGCTGTCACCACCTGCAAATGTACGTCTCTCCATGCAGTCACCACCTGTAAATGTACGTCTCTCCATGCTGTCACCACCTGTAAATGTACGTCTCTCCATGCTGTCACCACCTGTAAATGTACGTCTGTCCATGCTGTCACCACCTGTAAATCTACGTCTCTCCATCCTGTCACCACCTGTAAATGTACGTCTCTCCATCCTGTCACCACCTGTAGATCTATGTCTCTCCATGTTGTCACCACCTGTAAATCTACGTCTCTCCATGCTGTCACCACCTGTAAATGTACGTCTCTCCATGCTGTCACCACCTGTAAATGTACGTCTGTCCATGCTGTCACCACCTGTAAATCTACGTCTCTCCATGCTGTCACCACCTGTAAATGTACGTCTCTCCATGCTGTCACCACCTGTAAATGTACGCCTGTCCATGCTGTCACCACCTGTAAATCTACGCCTGTCCATGCTGTCACCACCTGTAAATCTACGTCTCTCCATGCTGTCACCACCTGTAAATGTACGTCTCTCCATGCTGTCACCACCTGTAAATCTACGTCTCTCCATGCTGTCACCACCTGGAAATGTACGTCTGTCCATGCTGTCACCACCTGTAAATGTACGTCTCTCCATGCTGTCACCACCTGTAAATCTACGTCTCTCCATGCTGTCACCACCTGTAAATGTACGTCTCTCCATGCTGTCACCACCTGTAAATGTACGTCTCTCCATGCTGTCACCACCTGTAAATGTACGTCTGTCCATGCTGTCACCAATTCTAAATCTTGTATTCTTAATTCTGTCACCATTTGTATGTTTGGGTCTCTCGATTCTGTCATCATTTGTAAATCTAGGTCTCTCCATGCTGTCACCAGTTGCAAATGTTGGTCTCTCCATTCTGTCACCATGTGTAAATCTTAATCTCTCCATTCTGTCACCACTTGTAAATCTAGATCTCTCGATTCTAACATTATTTGGAAATCAGTGTCTCGCCATTCTGTCATCATGTGCAATTCTTGGTCTATCCGTTCTGTGACCACTTGTAATTCTTGGTTTCTTAATTCCGTCATCATTTGTAAGCTTAGGTCTCTCCATTCTGTCACCACTTCCAATTCTTGCTCTCTCCGTTCTGCCACTTGTAATTCTTGGTTTCTTAATTCTGTCATTTGTAAATCTTGGTCTGTCCATTTTGTCATTATCTGTAAATCTTGGTCTCTCAATTCTGTCATTATCTGTAAATCGTGATCTCTCCATTCTGTCACCACTTCTAAATCTAGGTCTCTCCATTCTGTCACCACTTGGAAATGTAGGTCTCTCGATTCTATCACCACTTGTAAATCGTCTCCCCATTCTGTCCCCACTTGTAAATCTAGGTCTCTCCATTCTGCTATCACTTGTAAACCTTCTTCTCCCCATTCTGCTACCACTTCTAAATCTTGGTCTCCTTATTTTGTCACCACTTGTAAATCTTCCGTGTCACCATTCTGTCACCACTTGAAAATCTAGGTCTCTCCATTCTGTCACCACTGGTCGATCTAGGTTTCTCCATTCTGCCACCACTTGTAAATCTAGGTCTCTCCATTCTGTCACCACTTGGAAATCTAGGTCTCTCCATTCTGTCACCACTTGTAAATCTAGGTCTCTCTATTCTGTCACCACTGGTAGATCCAGGTCTCTCCATTCTGTCACCACTGGTAGATCCAGGTCTCTCCATTCTGTCACCACTTGTAAATCTAGGTCTCTCTATTCTGTCACCACTGGTAGATCCAGGTCTCTCCATTCTGTCACCACTGCTAAGTCTTGGGCTGTCCACGCTGTCACCACGTGCTATACCCTCAGCTGTGGTCTGTCAGGCCTGCAACATTCCATCGCCATGTTGAGCTGTGGTCTCTCCGGCCTGCAACATTCCATCACCATTGTGAGCCTGATTGCCGGTTCCTGGTGAATTCAGGGGCACCAGATTGCGTGAACTGGAATTCCAGAAGTGAAAGGAGCGAGGTGACAAACCCAAGGTGGCATGGCACCGTCTGCTTGGAACACCGGCCTCAAAACACGGCCTGTGCAACGACGCCTTCAACTTTCGCCCGCTTCACCGTCACAAAGATGTGTACACTGACCCCCCCCCCCCCCCCCCACACACACACACACACACTGACCACCACAAGTGACCCACACCCAGACACACAAGTGACCCACACCCAGACCGAACAGACGGTGAAACACACGTCGAGGTCCTGCAGAAGAAAGCCCAATACCAAGTCTGGGAGTGCAGTCCCTGTGAAGGTCTGATGACAACGGGTTCATTTTGGACGAGCGCGACCGCTTAGCTTCTAAGAAGTGCACCCAATACAGCCCAGACGGAGGGGAGCAGAGAGAGAGAGAGTGGGGGGGGGGGGGGGGGGGGAGAGGGAGAGAAACACACACACACACACACACACACACACACACACACACACACACACACACACAGATAGACAGACAGACAGACAGACAGACAGACAGACAGACAGACAGACAGACAGACAGCAGGCAGGCAGGCAGGCAGGCACACACACACACACACACACACACACACACACACACACACACACACACACACAGAGTTTCACACATACACACACACACACACACACACACACACACACACACACACACACACACGCGCGCACAAACGCACGGGGGGGGGGGGTGGGGGGGGAGACAGACAGACAGACAGGACGGACGAACGGACGGACGGACAGACGGACGGACGGACAGACGGACAGACAGACAGACAGACAGGCCGACCTGACAGACCGACATGCCTTGTGATACGTGATTTGTGTGTTTGTTACATGTAGAGTGTCCGAAAGCTACACACACACACACACACACACACACACACACACACACACACACACACACACACACAACGCACGCACGCACGCGCACGCGCACGCGCACACGCACACGCACACACACGCGCGCGCGCGCGCGCGCGCTTTGGGCAAACGATTATTGAGTTAATAACTGACAAAATAAAAGGGAAGTCTGGTAAACGGTAATTCAAAGCGGTGATTCGCAAGTGAACGAGTCGAGGGTGCAGTTCACAGCAAAGACATGCGGCAAAATAAACAGTCAGGAGGAGAGGCGAAGGGGTGGGGGTGTGGGGGTTGGATGGGAACTGTGAATGTGGAGGCAGAGGAGGAGGGTGGTGGCGGAGGGAAAAGGGGAGAAAGGATCGGCCCGGAGCGCCCGTGTTCTACCGAAGAACCAACCACCTTCACAATAGTTGTTAGCAGTATCATCAGTAATACTATTGTTAGTGTTCATCTTGCCGCCACTGGCATTGACATCCCCAGGGCCACTAAGACTGTTGCCACGGCAACCATGCTGTTTCAGAATCCTCTAACCCACCCGTCTTTCTCCCCATACTACCAACTGCTATTGCCTTTGTCACCAAAATTAGTAGTAATCCTGTCTTAATTTATCATTTCAATATTTTGACCTTTACTAGTATTCCTATCAGTAATATAATTATCATCATTACTACCTTGACTCACGCATTATCTCCATTCTAACATCCTCGTTTTCATTCAACGTCTACCTTGCGCTGAAGAGATCAACGTTTAGTGACAAACTCGTTCATTTTCTTTGTCCTATTTGTTTGTGTCTTGCCTGAAGAGGACCTAAGAGGTCGAAACGCGTCATGTTTTGTCCTGTGACCCGTTTGTCTACGTTTTTCTCTTGGCGGTTCGCTAACATTTATTTAAGATCTGTTTAAAAATAATGGATATCAGCATATTTTCTATCGTGTGAACCTGTTGTTATATGCTATAAGTTCAGCTGGCTGCCCCACGCACGAGTCTCTCAGGGGGGAGGCGCGGGGGGGGGGGGGGGGGGGGGGGGGGGGGGGGGGGAGACACAGTAGTGAGTCTGTGTGGGAAGGGTGGGGTGTAGCGCGCGTGCGCGCGCGCGCGCGTGCGTGCGTGCGTGCGTGCGTGTGTGCGCGCGCGCGCGTATGCGTGTGTGTAGGGAAGCTGCAGGCGCTAGCCACAGTCTGTGCCCATTCATTGAAAACGGACGTCTGTATATTGTAGTTAGTCGTGACAGTCAAGAGAAGGCCCTCTTGCAGACCACGTGTGGAAACCCCGTGGCTGTCAACGGCCTTCTCGGCAGCAAGGGCTAGGTCAAGGTCAGTTATCATCAAAATATTATAAGCTTCCTCCTCGGAATTCGCTCCACATGAAATAAAACGTCAGTTTTTTCTGCAAGTCCAGGTGTGACGCTCTTGCTCGAAAAGAAAGTGTTTTCATTCTTATGTGAAAACAAAATAAACAGTTCAGAATTGCGTGTGTATGTATATACATAAACATACACAGACAGACAGACAGACAGACAGACGACAACGACAGACAGACAGACAGACAGAACAGACAGAAGACGATAGATAGATAGATAGATAGATAGATAGATAGATAGATAGATAGATAGATAGATAGATAGATTGGTTGATTGACTGGCTGACTGACCGATAGATAGATAGATAGAGAACTGTAATATGCCGCTTCTGGCTCACCCGCTCTCAACCGGCCTTGGTCGGTCTCGGGCGGGCGAATCCAAAAGCGGCATATTACAGTTCTCTACTAAGCATGACTTTAATAACCAAAAAAATAACGACCCTACAAACATACATACTGTGTAGGATTATCCGTGGCCGGTCTCGGGCGGGCGAATCCAAAAGCGGCATATTACAGTTCTCTACTAAGCATGACTTTAATAACCAAAAAAATAACGACCCTACAAACATGCATACTGTGTAGGGTTATCCGTTTTCAATACTAATTTACTAAACTTTTCAGATTTTAGTTTTTGCTTAATCCTGTGTTTTTCCTGATCATTTTCAATAACATCATTTTCACGCAAACATTCATCAAATGAGTCTCTGTCTTTCATGTGAAATAAAACTACAGTCTTTAATTGTTCTCTAAAGTCTTTTAAAACTGAGTTATATTTTTGACATAAAATCCACACACTTATCCCAGCATGTCTTCCACTGAAAGCCAGTTTTGACAAAGTGTTTCTCTTTTTAATTATGTCTTTTTCTGCTGAACAGTCATCTATAATAAATAGTGTCTGCGTTCCTTCAAACAGTCTATAAAACTGTTCTAAACACTCACTCAGTTTATTGCTAGGATCAACTAAAAATATGTCATCATCTGTCCATATAAACCTTCTATCATGATATGCTTTGTTCCATTTAAGTGTTGGACAGAAAATCACAATGTGATCAAAATTATAGCGATAAACTGTTTGTAATAGGTCTAGGATAAATATTGTTTTCCCACAACCAGTTTGCCCACAAATTAATGAACAATGAGGGGTTTTTGTCATAAAGTTTAACTGCTCCATAGTTTTATAACAGAATTTAATCTAATCCAGTTATTATTTTTATCATACTCTCCGTCAAAACCTGTTCAGTATAATAAAATCCTATGAGGCCTAAATGTGTAACATTAATCCAAATTCAGTTCTGTAAGATTGTTTCTATTTAAGTCAACATTGATTTTGTTGCTTGTTGTTATGATCTTAATATCCTCACCATTGTGAAGAACGACAATGGTAACTTAAGATTGTTTAACGTCTAAGTTTTCCCAGCTAATTTAATTCCTTTTATAAGGACGTCACTAACGCCCAAAACCCCATCCCTCTCTAAATCTTTAAAGACAGAAATTTCAAATATCATTGTGAAGCATCTCCAAATTTTCTGCTTGGAAAGAACTGAAATTTTTGTAGAAGCTCCTTTTAAAACCTTTTTCTTTTCTGTGGAGGATGTACTGTTTTTCCCATACGGCGTTTTTTCAATTTTTTTCCGGCTATTGTCGTCCGGAAATAACACTTACGTGTAAAGGGCCAGAGTTAAATTGCTTTTCGAAACTTTTTTGTCGGCTAAAAAATGTAAAGGGGCCCTTATGAATTCAAATTTTATTTCCATTCAAAATAGGGTTCTAAGTGCCTTTTGAGGTCGGGTTTTTCGAACTATTTTATATTCATACTGGCCAACATTATTTGCTTCTAGATTCCCGCAGTTTTTTCTAGTTTAGGAAAACTTTTTGCTGTCACCAACCTCTTTGCGTTTATAATCACCATCTTTAGTGTACTAAAAACCATACAAAGCGCCTATCTCACCATTCTGTTCAAAGTCCGCAACGTCTGCAAGGTCTTTTAATTCTAAAGTTATACACCTCACAGGCGCTAATGTAACTCCTGGTTCTTCTGGCCCACGCGACATTTTAGTACAGCTTATTATTTTAATTTCCAAAACAATGTGCGGGTTTAAATCACATTTCAAAAACTTTTCCTGCTTGTCTGCAATTTTTATATTAAATGATCCAACCCTTCCGCAAACTAATCTTTTAAACTGTAAATTAGGGAATTGTATAATTTCATAATCGCAATATGCAGTTTTTCCCCTGACGGAAGAGCCTTAAAAAGTTGAGGGCCTTCCATCATATAAGTTTTCATCAGTGCTCAGCTCGTCTAAATGAACATAGAGTAATGAATGTAATGCAAGATTAAGCGGACTTTCCCCCTCATAAGTTTGTTTTGCTCGGTGTAACTCTAAATCTATGAACAGGCTGATTGGCAGTTGTAAAGCCTAAAATTTTAGCTAGCTCTACATCAAAAAGGTAATGTACTACTTCTTTTTCAGGTTTGAATGATAACATTGTTTTCAGATTTGCATTGTTAAGTTTGAGAGTAATGTCGAAGTTACTCATTGCTTTTTTTTAGTGAGCAAAACCCGTAATAAAACCATCAGGATTGTTAACTGGGTAACTAAAGTTCTGCATTATTAAATTTTTTAATCTTATTATTCTCCTTGGATTCACTATATTAAACCAACGACTTTGTAGAATATTCATGAAGCGCAACCATTCTGCTCCGCAATTGTTATTAATAGCATGTTCTAAAAACGAAGGATGGTCTTGAGTTGTTATGTTTACAAACATTTTTTAAAAAAAAATTAAAAATGAGTGCATTCAAATATACTGATGCAAAATATTCTTGGGCCGCACTACAATCTTAAAAATATAACAACTGATACTCTTGGGCATTTTTGTGACCCAGACTGACACTTTTCATAAAAAGGTGAGTACTCTATTGGACAAATATCTTTAAACCCCCCCATTAAAAAAAAAGACTACTCGCGAAAGTGTGGTTCAGTCATCCCATGCGTTTTATCAGAACCAGTTAAAATTTGCTGTGTTTTGTGCATCAACTGGGTGTGGAGTATCGTATGCTGAAACATTAAATCATCCTGATCCTTTGGTGGTCAGTGTACAGAATTTCATTTTATTACACCTTCAGCGTATTTGACTGAACTGCGAGCTCCATTGCCAATGACAAACCCTTTAATCCATTTAGCAACGAATAGACATGAAGGCTTTTGAAAGGATCTGTAACGAAATTTAATATTAATGTTAAGACAGACTTTAGACAAAAGTTGGATCTTAATCATGGTCTAGGCACCCCTTATTTTGGGGCGTGCACAGAAAATATACTATGCTTGAATCCTCCTTACACATCTTTCTCTTCAGCACAGCTGTTCACCTAGGTCCATAGAGCAAGAGCATAAAACAGCATGGACAACATTTATCTTAGACCTCTTCTAAGGGCCTAACCAAAGCAGGAATAACTGTCTAAACAAGAGCGTCCACCTTATATTAACATCCTGGCTGAATTATATACTTGTGCTTTTGAACACCATTACCTGATGTCTGTTGACACCAGTCTTTATAGATGCCAGGATTGGTGGGTTTTATGACAGAGCTTTACCTTGTGTCGTAAATTATCATATCTCAGTAAGTCCAACATCGTAACTTTTTCATCCTTCATACTATTACACAGCAAATACCGTGTCCAGCTGGACATGCTTGTGCACATGATTATTTCACCTTCAGATCAACTATATTTCACCGCACGTCTGTTAAACGAAGAATTCATATTTTATAGAGTCGACAGTAACACCTTAAACTCACAATGTCAACGACATATTTCCACATTGACGGAGTTATTTCTGATCTTATCTAATGACATTGGTCTAAATCCTGGGCCAACAAACAGAACAAATCTTTGTGTAATTCATTGTAATGTTCAAAGTTTAAGAAATAAACTTACTCTTTTGGAAGCCGAATCTAGAGAATTCGACATAATTACTTTATCTGAAACAAGGCTTTCTGAGTCTGTATTAAATGATTCAATATGTCTACCCAATTTTCATCCTCCCGTCGGTTGACCGAGCTATGATCCCACGGGGAGTAGCCGTTTACGTTCGAAACTCGTTATTTTGTAAACCTCGCCCGGATCTCAAGTCCATGAATTAGAAGCCGTTTGGGTTGAAACCAAATAAACCAGAAGTATTCTAATAGGTTCCTTTTATCGTCCACCCAATGCGCTGATACGCTATTGGGATCTTGTGAGAGACAGTTTTAGAAAGTAAACAATACAGCTCTACCGTTCTTGTACTAGGTGACTTTAACACAGACTACCTGAACAACCCTCTCGACACCTAACAGAAATCATTCAGTTACACAGTCTTCACCAATTAGTTACTGAACCAACCCGAATCACCGACACTCATCAACTTGTCTAGACCTCGTCATAACACAAACCCCGATTTATGTTGAATTAACTCAAGTCTTACCCGCAGTCCTTAGCGATACAGTATTCCATGCTTGCACCTTAAAAACACAATTAAAAACAATAACAAATCAAAGAAGTATATTTAACTACAATAAACTAACAGAGACAATTTTGCGATTGCTACAACTTGTAGACTGGCAGTTCATTTTAAATATGAGAACTGTTGACGAAACCGTTGAATATTTCACTGATACTTTCATGAGTATAGCTAAACAGTGTATGCCAACTAAAGTTATTACAGTCTACCAAAATGATGTACCTTGGATGACTGATGAAATACGACTCTTAATAGCAAAGCGCAAAAATATTCATGCAAAGGCTAAACAAACGGATTTGTCCGGAAGACTGGCATAGTTTTAGGCAATTTCGGAATTACGTCACAGCAAAAGAAAGAGAACGACAGGCTGAGTTTTATAAAGAGATTGATGACAAGGCATCAGATCCACTAAAACTTTGGCCAAAAGACTGGTGGAAACTAGTTCGTTCTTTTTTCATAAAAAGGGCATTAACACTGATGACATTCCTCCTTTACTGTCAAACGGCACAACGTATTATTCTAATAAAGACAAAGCCGATATACTAAATAACTTTTTCATAGACCAATCCACTCTCGACAACGACGATGACGAACTACCACAGATGTCGTTTGCCAACTATGAAATTAATGAAATTGTACTTACTGAAGACGATATCATATCAGTTATTAGAAATCTCGACAAGACAAAATCATGTGGTCCAGACCTCATCCACAACAAACTACTTATTTGTGCAGTAAATGTTATAGCTAGCCCTCTTACCCAGTTGTTCAATAAATGCTTGAACGAAGGTACATTTCCGTCCTCGTGGAAGAGAGCACATGTTTCACCTATTCACAAAAAGGACCAAGAGAATTGTGTAAATAATTACCGGCCGATCTCGCTCCTTAGCTGTGTTTTGGTAAAACTCTTGAGAGGTGTGTCCACAAACATGTGTACGCATTCGTAAAAACAAACGAAGTCATCACTCCTTTGCAATCAGGTTTTACACCAGGCGATTCCACAGTCAACCAGCTTTTGGACACATATAATTATCTTTGTTCCTCTTTTGATCGTGGGATCACAACACAAACAATCTACTTTGATATCTCAAAAGCTTTTGATCGTGTCTGGCATAGAGGACTTTACTAAAGCTAGCAGCAGTGGGATCAGAGGGAAATTACTGGACTTTTTCGCGATTACCTACATAATAGACAACAATCAGTAGTTATTAAAGGCGAAAAGTCCGAGTTGAAAAGAATTCCAGCAGGTTTTCCCCAAGGATCTGTCCTTGGTCCTTTATTGTTTTTGTTATACATTAACGACATTGTAAATGGAATTCAGCAACAATTAAATTGTTTGCCGATGATACTAGTTTATCGCTTGCCTTAAATGATCCACAAATCAGAGAAGAAATCTTAAATTCTGACCTTCAGAAAGTTGCCAGTTGGCAAACTTTGGAAAATTAACTTCAACGGAATAAAACCGAACTTGTCAATATTACCCGTGACCAGTGCCACACTTTAACCACTCACATTTGGAAGGAAGACCTTAGAACGTCAAAATCATAAACATTTAGGAGTAACTTTTCAGGATAAACTGCAAATGGACGAACAACATCCAATTCATAGCCAACAAAGTGAATATTTAATGCGTGTCTTAAAAAAATACAAATACAGACTAACAGAAATACTTTGGAGACGATGTACAAATCCATTATTTTACCCCATTTTGACTACGCAGACATTTTTTGGGATAACTGCACAGATACTCAGTCAATTATCTAGAAAAGCTACACCTAGAAGCAATTCGTACCATCATTGGTGGGTTAAGGGAACAAGTCACCATGAAATTATACGAAGAGTCTGGCTTTTGTTCTTACAAAAGACGGAAAAGACATAAGCTGATACAATTTCATAAAATGGTTAATGGCGTCTGTCCCAAACTATTTAAGCTGATCTTCTCCTTCTCTAGTCTCTGACCAAAATCGTTACCATAGGCGTCGGCCACTAGAAAAACAGTGCCACGATTTAGAACTGAATTATATAAAAAATCATTTTACCTAGTACAGTCATTTTGTGGAACAACCTTCCAGACGACATTAAGTCAACAAACTCTATCAGCCAATTTAAACGTTTTCTGACTACGTCAGACACCACTGTTCCTCCTACTATTACATTGGATCGAGGCAGATCAAATAAACCATTGCAGATTACGCTTAGGAATGAGTAAAATCAATCAAGACTTACACAACAGACATTTACTGGCTGATCCAAAATGTGCGTGTGGCAATCACACAGAAAACACAGAGCACTACCTGTTAGATTGCTCAAACTACATACAGATAAGAACGAATACGTTATTCACTCTCAATCCTAACTGTATTGATACCACACACTTCTTTTTGGTGACCAAACATTAACCAGGAAGAAAACGAAAACATTTTCAAAACTGTGCACCAGTTCATCGCCCAAAGTAAACGTTTTTAATGTTATAGCGAATTAGTGTTCTTCCGCATCTTCATGTTCTTCTTCAGGTACTGTTTTTCCTGATCTCCTCATGCTTGTTCATCTTCTTGTTTCTCCTCTTCTTTTCTTCTCTTCTCGTCGACGTTGCTGCCAGGTTGGCCCTCGGACGGCTGTATATGTGGTTTAGTACTCCTCAGTTTACGACTTTGCATTAGACCCACTGCGACACGGGGCTGGGCTCTTTGGTCTTTTGGGAGACGGACGCATCTCTCTCTCTCTCTCTCTCTCTCTCTCTCTCTCTCTCTCTCTCTCTCTCTCTCTCTCTTCAAATTTGTGTAAGTTCGGTGCATTGGGAATCATGGTATTGTTGTGTAGATTGCTTGTTTCCATCGCTGTTAGATTCTTCTGATCTGTTCTATCTTCTTTCCTGTCTTTTAATTTAAGGTAAGATTTCTATGTATTTCCCATTTTGATATTCATTATTATTATTATTAATGAATACTTATATAGCATTTTATTCAGCATTTTTCTTTCTGTCTTACTTGTCAATGTTGATCATGCAATCCGCCGATGTGGTTTTGTTGTTAAATTTTCCGTCACTGAGCACATTATAAGCATTTGCTTGTTGTTGCTTCAGTTTCAACAAGTTGTTTATGTACACATCTGTTCATTAAAGAAATGTTTAAAAAAAAAAAAAAGCAGGAATAGAACGAATAAACGACTCTTTCGAACTTACGTTTGGTGTTTGCTGGGTTTCGCAAGCACAGAAAAGGGTCGAGCATAACTGATCCTTCTCCCTGGCTTTGACGCACAAAACAATACTTAGCAAATTTAGAGGACGCCTTTAATTCTACATTTTGATTTACCTTCAAGTATTAAAAGATACCAAAAATGTTTTACAATACCAAAAATCGAAAGTAGATTTTCTTTTGGGCACTGGTTTATATATGCTCCCCTTCTGACCTCAGACTCCAGATAGGAACAATAATAAACTAAAAACAATGAAATCCTTGTGGCAGGCAATGAACAGAAAGTCCGGAAAAAATGACATAAATTCTGAGCCCAGTAATATTGCAAGCAGTAAACAAACACCCAAGAATAAGTCATCCAATCCTCGAGGCCCAAAGCCCGAAGGCCGTTTGAAGAAGTCAAAAAAAATAATGACCACGAATATGAAAACAGCACTTTTGTTGGATTAACTGGCCTAGGATTACTCCTTTATTTTACTAAAATTAACCCACAAATTAAGAGAACTAATGTCCAAAGTGCTCGGCCATAAAACCAACTATTTTGGCCTGCATAGACAAAAGCCAGCTAACAACACCCCCTAATATACCTGGTAAAGCATCCCCGGCTTTACTGGCTAATTTTTTAATAAACCCGCAAGATGATCAAGCTGTTTTTTTACCCATGATTTATCAGGGGGAGGGATGGCGGTGGAGGCACGACCCAGCACCACCGCCGCCTGAATACCATCACCAGTGTACTTATTGCAAATCCTAAGGCCGTTATAAACGCTTGCTAATGTGAAATCCTTGCTCTCTAAACAGTGTTCGTATTCGTTCTGCTAGCGTTGTGTCTTCATATAAAATTCTTTGGAATTTCTCTTATTCGCTCACTGAGTCGCAATTGTTCTCGGTTAGTAGACAACACTTCTAGTCTTGCTGATCTCCTTGTTCAAGATCTTTTAGTCTTTGGGTTATTCTTTCTTTAATATCATGCCCTAAGTTGGCGTCCCTCAGCCTCAAAAGTTTTTCTTTTTCTCTTTTTATATGCTCATCTAGTTCATCTAGTTTTTGCTAAATTGTTTGTTAATTCGCCTTTGGTGTTTTCTCAAAGCAGATCAAGGGCCGCTATTTCCCGCATAGGCAATGGGGAATCATTAATTGTTTTTAATGCTGTTTCTTCTGAAAAACTGGTTTCTGCTTCTATTAAAATTCCACCCGTTGTTTGAAATTAAATCTTTAAGTTCCATGTTTTGTATTTGGTTAGCTGTTGGAAGTTCTTGCAGTGTGTTTTGAAAATTTAGCAACTGCATCCCTATCTAATTTTGGGTTTAGCAATGCCAAGGCGATTTGTACGCTCGCAGGGATCTTTGTCTAATTGTACCAAAGGCATAAAACTTTAATGGGTCTCGTTTAGTTGTAAGCTGAACGCGTTGTCCTTGGTCGCTTCTTACAAACAAATGGCCATCATCTTTTACTTCAAAATCATTAGGGTCAAAAAATTGGGGGGGTTTTAAGCCTAAACTTTTTTAAAATGCTCCGACCGTACTTTCTGTTAATTCACGCCGGGGCAATTTTAGGCCGCCCCCTTCCCAATTTCCGTTCAAAAAAATTT
>JAFLJL010001778.1:25000-32375 GCA_018398815.1 Conus ventricosus | reverse complement strand
AGTTTCTGACTACCAATGATTCAGATGATTGAAAACGGATTGCTGGAGAATTAGAAAATTGGCGTCGCACCCCAATTACTGTAAGCAAACAACAAATACTTGGACGACTATGATCCGAGTAAAAAGGTCTAACAAATCTCAGTATTTAGATGCAAACAATCTGTATGGTTGGGCTATGGCGCAATCGCTTCCATTACGCAACTTAAAAGGTACACAGAAGCAATCCAAAAAATATTCAAAAGGCATTAAGTGGTTGGCAGTTTGGCCCCGGGTCAACAGCGGGATACATTCTAGAAGTTGACTTAGAATATCCCCATGAACTCCATGACCTGCTAAATGACTTTCCATTAGCAGCAGAAAGGTCTAAAGATGAATCCAAGAGAGCCGCCTAAACTTGTGCCTAATCTTGGGGGCAAAAAAAAATATGTCTGTCATTACAGACTTCTACAATTTTATTTAAGACTGTTAAAAGTTAAAAAGCTGTCCATCGTATATTGCTTTCGATCAAGAACAGTTCATGAAACCATACATCATGAAGAACACTGATCTCAGAACTAAATCCACAGATGCTTCAAAAAAAGACTTTTTCAAGCTGATGAACAACAGTTGTTTTCGGAAAGACTATGGAGAATCCGCACAAGCGCAAAGATGTCAGATTAGTTCCCAGAGAAAACGAAGCTTTAAAGCTGACTTCAAAGCCTAATTATCAGGACTTCAGAAGATTTCATGATCAGCTTTTTGGCATAATGATGAAAAAAAAAGAAAGTCAAATTAGACAAGCCCGTATTTATTGGGTTTACTGTTTTAAAAATTACAAAGGCTTTTGATGTTAGAATTTCTTTATGACTATTTTAAAAAAACCCTTGTATCCAGAGTCCAAGTACTTTACACAGATACAGATAGTTTTGTTTATAGAATCCCTACTGAAGACATCTATAAAGACATGGAAATAAAAGTAGCGAAAGGACATGCAGGATGGTTGACACATCCGATTACCCTAAAGTTTTCCCCTTTTGCATTCAATTACTAATAAGAAGGTTTTAGGAAAGATGAAGGATGAATTATCGGAAAGGTGATCAGGGAGTATGTGGGGTTAAGGTAAAAAAATGTACAGTATTTCGAGCCAAGAAAAAACCATTAAGAAAGCAAAGGGGAATATCTCCGCAGTGTTGTGCAGTCAAACATATCACATGACAACTATAAAGAAGCATTGTTTGACAATAAGACTTTTCATCATGACAACGTAAACTGCGACTAATCTACATGAGATCAACACAACTGTTGTAAACAAAAAGTCATTAGATAGAACAAACACAAAACGGTGTTTGTTAATCCAGAGTTTTCATATGCAATCGGGCACTGGAGAACGGCATAATTGTATACATTCTTCGGGTTTATTTTTTTCATCAACTTTTATTAAAAGATCAATCATAGCTTCATCCAATTCTTTTAAATCTTTTCTCATGTTTGCTTGATGCGTTCGAATTTTTTTTTATTATTCAAGATATTCTTTTTCCCAATTTGGGGTTTGAGTTGTAGGTGATCTGGATGGTTTAGCATGCATTGTTTAAATCTTCGAAAATGTTCCCCAATAGCATTACACGCATCCAAATGTTTCCCCGTATCATTTTCAAGGTCTCTTCCCTTACCATTCTTGTTTCTTCTGCATTTCCCTTCTGAGCTTTCATTTTAAACTCAAATATATTTACGTAAATTAATTAAAAGCGGAACTGTGTCTGGTGGGTTTTATCTGCAGTTCTTCTTTCACAAAAGATCTTGAGGAGCTGGTTGTTTTGTTGTGTCAGTTTCTCGTAAATAATACAGGGCGGATTCATTTTTACAATTCTTTTTATTTCATATGGATCAACACTCCAACCGGGAAATCTGTTGCCCTGATGCGAGTGTCCCCTTCTGCTTCCCCGGTAAATAAAGGTACCTTACTTTCAAACCAAATGGTAAAAGTTTGCGGGATGAAGACCTCCTTCAGCAACATCTATTGTTTGTTTTTGATTGCTTGTACGGGTTTTTTAGCCCTTTAAATTCTTCATTATTCATTGCGCGCAAAACTGAGGCAGTCTTCTAAACCCATTCTGTGTTGCGAGAATTGTCAATCAGCTCTCTGTGATACTGGTAGGAGAAAAAGTCTTTCAGATAACTGTTTTTAAAGTTTTAAACTAAAGCCTGTGATCTGTGAACTCCCGGAATCCTCTTTTAATGGTAACTCTATGTTTTAACAATAATTGATTCACTCGCCCTTTAAATTCTTTCCCATCATAAACTTGAATCATGCGAGGATAAGTTAACGGGCCTCGTTGGTATATCAGTTGTATGGCGACGCAACAGCAGAAGCACTTTTTTGTGTTAATGGTTCCGCATCTTTGTATCTTGAAGTTTATATCAATGACTGTGAGTGCGTACTTAAATCTTTTTCGTCTAATCGTATCAGGGGGTAAATATAGAAGGTCCATTTGATGGGTGTCGTTTGGTATTGTGTTGACAAAGTGTGGTCTCTGTATTCGTTTTGGGCGCAGGTAAATAAATTTGCCAAATCGCTTGTTTAGATAACCATTCCTTCGCTGTTTGTTCACTGACTCCTGCCGTTTGGGCTTAGCTTTTTTATTGCCGTGATTCCCTTCCAATATCCTTTTGGCGAATAATAGATTTTGTTCATTTTTATTCAGCCAATATTATGTGCAATAAAATACACAATGGTCATACCAAAGATAACAAACACGATTTCTTGCATCTTTTGTTTTTCTGATGGTTGATAAAAGTCACTGAATTTTGGTGGGGGCAATGTTTCGATTGGTTGCCCGTTACTAGATAATACTCTTTTTTTGCCTGGTCAACATTTTTAAAATTGTGTAAGGCATGTCCCTGTTTTTTCAGTTTGTTGTTAATAAAATCTAACTGCTCATTCTCTGCTTTTCATAGGTGTTTTGTGCAGCTGCTAGTTGATCCACAGCTTTGTTATGTCTTTTTCTCTCACCGTCGTCCCTAGTTTACTAAACGCGTAATTACTTCCGCTAAAAGCAAGCGCATTAAACCACAGCGCCACCTATCATCATTACGAGTGAACCCCTTTTTTTTAAAAATTTGAAATTTTTATTTACATATTTATACTGTCTGGAATTATTCCCTTTGTTTGACTAGAAAATCTTTCGTGGCAAACGAAGCTGCAATGATAGCAATTAGTTTTGCCGAATCCTCAAAGTCTATTTTGCCAAGATCTGCTGGTTTTATTTTTAACAGGCTTTTACCAAGCATTGTGTATCCTATACTTAGGCCCCCAATAACAGCAGAATGGTATACAAGGTTGCACAGTTTTTTCGGCGCTCATTTTTAAAAAAAAAAAATAATAATAATTAATAAAAAATATGAACAGCGATGATCTATTAACCTTCCTGAACTTATGATTACAAATGACCAGGTTGATTGAGCAAGCTATAATGCCCAAAAAGGAAAGACTGTATTCTTTAGCGGCATGTGGAAAAAACAAAACATTTCCCTCGGAACTGAATTCAGCATAGAACAGATTCAACAGATGTCGCCGCAAGACATTATAAAGTATCATAACAGGTATGAAGGCAGTTGGGGTCAAGAATGGTGAAAAGTGTAGGGCAAAACGGTTCTTAGTTTGTAACACTAAACTAGTCAGTAGATTTGCTCCCTTTGATTCTGAACAAGATTTTATGTATGATTTAACACAGGATCCAGTTTTAACAAAGTCATTAGAGTCTCTAGATGTGATTTATACTACAGTTTGGAACATTGTTATCGCCGTTAACCCATGGGATTAATTACTTTTAATCATATAGATTTTATTTCCCTTCAAAATGACCGAGCCAGAAATCAGCAGAATCAGAAAACACTGAATCAGGTGGAGAAAGTGACCAGTAAAAAGCCCCTCATCCTGGGGTGTTGAAGCAGGAAAAAGATTAGCGGAGTGGAACAAACAAAAAAATTACAGTTACAATCACAAAATATAACTCATCATGAAAACTAACGCCGCCAACGCCAACAGTTGATCCAATGCCAGCTATAAAAACTCCATGTGATTCAAGGGCACCAAAGTCTTCATGGAATATTGAACTTAAAACTGTTGCCATTTTTGGCGCCCTTGCTGCTGTTGGGGGCGGTTATACGGTTATAAAATATATAAACAGCAACACCCAAGAACCAAAGTCCAAACAATCTCAACCACTAAATACAAAAGACGAACACAACGGGACGCCAGGGAAAGCCAACAACAAAAGATCATTTTGATCCATTTTAGATGCAATAATATTTTAAAATTTTTTTTTAATTTAAAAAAAGAAACATGGCGTATTATAAAATGATGAAGTCAATAAATAAAGACATGGAGTCTATAAAAAAACATTTCCATAGACCTGAATTGTAATCAATGTGGTTGCTTAGGATGTAAGAACTTCATTAAGATCTAAAGCTGAACCGATTTCGCGCAGAGGACCTGAGCATGACATCCTCAACGATGACGCGTTTTATTTTGAGCGTGTGTGTACTATATTAGAACTTCTATTTAAGATAAAAACATAGATTGTATTTTTTTTTGATAATTATAAGATAACTTGAATAAGAAATTAGTTGTACTTAGAGGATGACTTAGTTATGATCTTGAGGTAACTTAAGTAAGAACTTGAGTAAAAACTTGAGTAAGAACTTGTGGATGACTTGTGGATGACTTGAGGATGACTTGAGTAAGAACTTGTGGATGACCCTTTAGGATGACTTGAGGACAACTTAAGGATGACTTAAGTAAGAAAATTGTGGATGACTTGAGGATGACTAAAGGATGACTTAAGTAAGAACTTGTGGATGACTTGAGATGACCCTTAAGGATGACTTAAGTAAGAACTTTTGGGGTGACTTGAGGATGACTTGAGTGTGTGCATGCGCGGGGTGGGCGGGGTAGGTGTGTGTGCGCGCACCTTTAATTATTTATAAGAAACAGATTTCAGAAATAAAAAGTTATTTCAGTAAAAATGCTATAAAATTTTTAAAAAAAAACTACAAATTATAATAATAACTTACCTTAAATGTCTTGTGAATCCTCTGCCACCTCCCATTGAATATTTAATTCATCAAGAGCGCTTTCACATTTTTTTCTTTAAACAATCAATGATTTTAAATTTTTTTCCTTCTAGTTTACTCTTTCTTCTTGTTTCACTCTTTGTCTCTTTATCTTCCCCAAAATCTTTTCTCTTTTTCGCTATTTGATCTTCTAAATGTTCTTTTTTAAGTGGAACGCTGGCCCAAAAAAAATTTCAACAGTTCTTGATGTTCCCCATGTTGTTGCCTGATCCGTCATTTTAAAACTGACTGCATGTCTCCAAGACGCGTAAAATATAAACAGTGCCAATACCTTTTTATATGTCAACCCCAAAAACAATGTCAACCCCAGGAACAATGTCACATGTCAAACCCAAAATAAATGGGCCGCACACGCAGAAGTAAGTCACAAAACTTGCTTTAAACATAGATATTCTTTACTGCTGCCAAAGAAATGACAAGACAGCTAAGGTCGTTGCCACGTCAGGCGGAATGAATGAGCAAAATCCTTTCAGCCCCTTACAGAAATCTCGCTATTCAGAACTGCACTATGAAGTATTTAAAATCTCGCTTTTCATGTGTGCTGACTGGCTTTACAAATCCAACGGTGCATGAGTGGAGACCACTAGCTTGCTCTGAATGCTTCTATTGAAATCTCTGGGGAGTGCTGCGCTTCACTGCATGCCTTTAAAAAACAGCCTGCATAAGCCCAAACTCTCTCACCTGCAGTGTTGTATGTGTGGATTATGTCAAAAATATAACTCAGTTTTAAAAGACTTTAGAGAACAATTAAAGACTGTAGTTTTATTTCACTGAAAGACAGAGACTCATTTGATGAATGTTTGCGTGAAAATGATGTTATTGAAAATGAAAGGAAAAACACAGGATTAAGCAAACTAAAATCTGAAAAGTTTAGTAAATTAGTATTGAAAACAGATAACCCTACACAGTATGCATGTTTGTAGGGGCGTTATTTTTTTGGTTATTAAAGTCATGCTTAGTAGAGAACTGTAAAAATGCCCCCTTTTGGATTCGCCCGCCCGAGACCGGCCACGGTAATCCTACACAGTATGTATGTTTGTAGGGGGCGTTATTTTTGGTTATTAAAGTCATGGCTTAGAGAGAACTGTAATATGCCGCTTTTGGATTCGCCCGCCCGAGACCGGCCAAGGCCGGTTTAAGAGCGGGTGAGCCAAAGCGGCATATTACAGTTCTCTTAGATAGATACATAGGTGTGTGTGTGTGTGTTGTGGTGTGTGTGTGTGTGTGTGTGAGTGAGTGAGTGAGTGAGTGAGTGAGTGAGTGAGTGAGTGAGTGAGTGAGTGGGGTGCGTTTGCGTGTGCGTGTGCGCGCGCGCGCGCGCGCGCCGTGCGCGCGCGTGCGCGGTGCGTGTGTGTGTGTCTGTGCGTGTGCGTGCGTGTGTTGCAGAACCCCACTTGTGTCGCCCGAATGTGGTGCACCAAGGCATCAGTGTGATTACTATGCCTACCAAAACCTGAGCTTATTACCTGAAGATCCACGTGGTAAAATGGATTTTTTAATAGGTTGATTGCCTAACAACCTTAACCCCTGTGATTCCCGAACCTGGTCCCAAACCACCCCCCCAGAAAGAATGACCTGAAGACTATTCCAGGGAAATATGGGGCATGGAGAGTATTGGGGAGCCACACTTAGAATTGGTGGAGGGGGGGGGGGAGAAGCCTCAAGGTCTGACCAGCGCGTTGGGCTATGCGTAGGTCAAACATCTGCTAAGTCGTAGCCCCGAGACCCTCTTCTTTTGATTCTCTCATTTTAGTTATTAATTTATTTTCAAACAGCTTTAAATATCAGGCGTTGTTGTGTGGTCTCAAAGCTTAGGGTGGGGTGTAGCGTATATGGACTAGTCGCACGCAGTGACGCCTCCTTGATGAAAAACTGACAAAAGAATGGATCGGGTGCAGGGGATGGTCCAAGCAGCATGTTTAACAAGGGGAGTTGCTGATGGAGGAATGTTGCTGGTTCTGCAATTCCACTCCTTCTAAAGAAACTTTACGGTGAAGATTTATCTTGGCACCCTCCCCCCCCCCAACACAAGGTTTTTTCCGTCAAAAAAAAAGGATGAAATTAAAGCAGAAAAGCTCTAAAATGCCAAAGGAACACAGATGAACTGGGAAAAA
Organism: Conus ventricosus; assembly: GCA_018398815.1. NCBI lineage: Eukaryota > Metazoa > Mollusca > Gastropoda > Neogastropoda > Conidae > Conus > Conus ventricosus. The sequence goes on along the minus strand of JAFLJL010001778.1, from coordinate 25,149 downwards.
ACCGAAAAGCTCTAAAATGCCAAAGGAACACAGACAAACTGAACAGTTAAAAAGCTCTTAAATGCCAAAGGAACACAGACAAACTGAACTGTTAAAAAGCTCTAAAATGCCAAAGGAACACAGACAAACTGAACAGTTAAAAAGCTCTA
>JAFLJL010001778.1:0-15000 GCA_018398815.1 Conus ventricosus | reverse complement strand
GTTGTGTTTGTGCTTGTGAAAGTGACAGTGAAAGAATCAAAGGAAAAAAAAGGGAAAGAACAGACAGTGATTCGTGAATAGTTTAAGGATCACCTGGCCATGTAAAGTAGAATCTGTTTTTACCGCGGTCTAGTTAATGATGATTTAGGATATAATGGTTTGTGAAGTTCAAGGAAAGAGAGAATGTTTAATTTTGTTTGACTCCATATGCATTGTTGTTTCTTTCTATGATCTGTGTAGTAATTTTATAGGACTTTATAGGGATTGATGTGACGAAAGCATGTTATAGGAATGAGATTGTAAGGCAAGCTGTGAGTGTGTTTGGGGTGTGCGTAGTCCTTCCTCACTGACATTACCCGGAGTTGACATTTTATTGGCGAGCCTGTCAGGATATTCTGGCCATTTATTATAATTGTTCAATTCTAAGAGAGGAGCTTAGGTGGGATTCAAGTATTGTAATCTCAGGCAAGGTAGTGTCTTACTGTTTGTTCCCCAAGATCGTTAAATATTGGATTGGCATTGCTTCCAAGTTAGTCAACACTAGGCTTGGCATTCAGCCCCAGAGTACTTATTTCGCACAGATTGCACTATAATTCGCTTCATAGTTGGGTCAGGTGCTAGGCGTCTTATAAAATCTAATTACGTTGTCCAAGCTTAATATTATCATTTCATAGGATTTGTGCTATTACGTCACTCGTGTCGGTATCACCAGTTTGGCTGTCGTAGTAAGTAATAAAATTTGTTAAAAAACAGAAGATGATATAATGGGGGACGAAAAAGAACACCCTTATTGAACAACCTGTGAGCGTCGTCGTGGATTTAGGCTACTCGGGAGAAGAGTTGCGAGCATACGTTGAAACCCAAACAAAGATGGAAAGGGATGCTTGCGAGCGGAATGACGCCGGTGTCGCAGTAGAAAAAGACGGAAACAGAAAGATTTACGCAGGAATCAGAATGAATAAGGAGTCAGGCTAAGTAACGCAGGAAACAGAAAGATTAACGCAGGAAACAGAAAGATTAAAGGATTTCATTAGAGTTAGAGAGACTTGGAAAATACAAAGGGAGACCAACGGATGATGGGTTAGTTCAGTTTTCCAGTTGACCCTGTGCGCAGTTATGCCCCCCGACAAGTTGCCAAAATTCTCGGAAGGAACAGATTCGTTGATGATCATCAGTCGTTTTGAAACGTTTGCTACTATTCAGGGTTGGCCTTCAGAAGGTGGGCAGTCATTTTGGTCAGCGCTATTGAGGGTAGGCTTTAACCCCAAAGAATTTCACTGCGTTACCAGCAGTCTCACCAATCTGATTTTGGTGCTGTGAAGGAGTCGCTGCTGAAGGGATTTGACCTCACAGAGGAGGAAGGATTCAGAAAGAAGAAATTTCGTTCAGCTAGATGCAAAGCAGGTGTGGAAACGTACAATCAGTTTGGTGCGTTTAGATCACTCTATTTCGAGAAGAGATGTGTTGAGTTGAGTGTGTACGAGAAAGGATTCGGCTGAGTTGAATGAGGCTGGTTTTATGAAAGAAAAGTTTTTGTCAGTGTGCGCCCTGAGGTTAACTATTACATTTGAAAGAGAGACAGCCAGAACTGCAGGGGAGTTGTGAAGTTGCAGAGGTGTATAGAGAGGCACGTTTGGGCACGAAGGGCAGGAGAAAAGGGCAGGCCGGTGAGAAGAGTGCAAGGAGATTGGAGAGTTTTATGCAAAAGGTCTGCAAACCCAGTGGATGGGGCAAGGGAAAAGGAGGACGAAGGGAAAACACACCGGACTAATTGTGTGTTTCAATTTGTCACTAAGAAGGGTACATGTGGCGAGGGATTGTCGCATGAGTTTTCCAGAAGCGGCAGCCTTTTGCAGAGGTTGATAAGGGTCGCCAGGGGAAACGACTGCAGTGGAACCAAAAGGGATCCAATCTGAAGGGGTGGAGTGCAGCTGTGGCTAGCACTGGACAGCAGTCAGTGTCAGGGATTGGTGGGCACTAGGCTGAGTGGTTCATTACCAGTGGGAATTCGAAGGGTGGGTGGATTGGCCAGCAGGGGTAGAAAGTGTTACGGGGACCTGGTTGTTCAGGTGGTGTGTATGTAGTAAGAACAAACGCTGGTCGAGGAGAAGGGGATTTGACAGGGCAAATCAGACCTGTCTCTAACGATTGGCACTGATGAGGGAGTTCCCAGGTTGCCTAAGATAGAAGTACGTACCCTTACTTCTCAGGCGAGTTTGTCTGCGCTGGTGATGGGAGAAACCCTCATGATTTGATCATTGGAAATATTCCAGGTGCAAGGGACCAGGGGATACTGAGTTAGTTGACTGCTACAGGGGCAGCAGTTTCAAAACACGGAGCAAGAAGTAGGAAAAAGGTTTGATAAACCTTTAGTCGTTCCATCAAGGAAGCCAGGCATAGTGTGTCGCCTGATGAGTTTAGGGCAGCGCAGAGGAACAAGACCCCCTCGTTCGTTAAAGTCTTGGGGTTGGCATGAGAGGTGGAGAGAACAGGCGGTTAGAGGAGGTGAGACAGAATTTTGGTGAAAGGCGGGATGTTTGTACCGAGGTTCACCCATGGGGGAAGGACAGGTAAGGGGGGGGTGGGGGGGGTGAACCAACTCAGTTAGGAGGTACAACATGGTTATCGTGACAATGTATCGCAGTGGGTCACGAGTCGCTCATGGCGGGTCACTCGGCACCAGGCAAAACGCTGACCGATTCTTTGATGATTTTCATTGGCTGGGGCAAATGGGCAGGCATAAAGCGTTTCTGCATGTCATGATGACGTGTGTCAAAGGTCAGCCACAAGAGGGGTGAAGAGGGAAGGCGCCCTCTTAAACATTCCCTTAATCGACACACCGTCAGGAGAGTGGCTGTTTGATCTGATTGGCCCAATCTCGCCCGGTTCCAAAGGTGTGTGGGCACAGGTATGAGACATTGCAAAGGTTGCAAGGGAAAGTTTGCAGGACGCTAGGGTCGGGCAGAAGAAGCAATATGATTAGGAAAGGCGAGGAAAGCAATCCTCAAGCGGGAGATCAAGTCCTTTGTACTGTTCCCAGGCACAACAAGCTGCTGATGCATTGGAAAGGACCAGTCACATCACTGAAAAGGTGACGGGATACCGAAATAGTTGATTGGAATGAGAAACTAAAACTTTTCCCTGCGAATTTTCTCCGCAAATTATTCAGCGTGAGATGCAGCACAAAGGCGCAGTGGAAAAATAAACAGCAGGGTGCTGCGCTGGGCAATGGCACTGCAGCCCTACAGGATATCGAGTTCAGTACAATTCAGGTCGAAGAATGTAGCGAGCTGACTATTTAGTCGTTTGTAGTAGAAAGAAACTCGTGGAGAGCTGCAGCAGAGGAGTCCTCAGAATGAGAAGCCCCTTCACCAATGTGTTTCGGCCCTTATCTCCTGACATCTCTAGGGGGTGTTGGGCCACTCCCGGTTCTTGACTCCGGATGTCCCTCTGCTGCCCCTTTTGTTTTTTTTTTTTTCCCCATCTTGGGACGAGCATGGCTGGGATTCGATCCCATGACCTCTGGAGATGCTCATTTTCCACTTAATGACTCGCGCTTTAAACACTGAGCCACAGGGACACCTGATTTTGTAGGGAAGTTAAAGCTTATGAAGTTCCTCCACTTTTGTTCCTCCTTGACCAGATCCAGCTTGAACAACCTCTCTGCCGCTTCTGCCATTGCTTTCAGGGCTCGGTTTTTTCCTTCCCGAACTGAGTGCTGTTTCAGAGGGCTGTATGCAGAGTTCCTACAAATTCCCCTAGCTCCAATTTCTGGCAGTGAGACTTTGACCTGATAGGCCTTCTCTCCTCAGGCTGTTGCCAGATTCCTTCTTTTCAGTCTTGTAGATTGAGCTGCCTCCTCATTCTGTTTTTCATATGCACCTGTGAGGCTCGATCATGATCAGCTGCTGATTGACTTAGAGTGGATTACTATGTCTGGGTTGTCTCATGCCACTCTTGCTGATGTATTTCTTTTCTGGGTGACTCTGTCATTCTGGGAGGTCTGCAGTGCACTCCCAGTCTTCTGCCCGTCCAGCAGACTCTGCCTGCATGTTTCGAGTGGCACTGTTGTTCTAGGCCTGATTTTGCTGACTCTGCCGTGAAGAATGTTGCAGGGTGCTTTTGGGAAAGTTCCTGATTCTCCCTTTTGTGGTGTTGGTACTGGCCAGATACTTGTACAATCTCTTTGAGCACTTGGTTGTGCCTCCATGTGATGTACCTCCTTGAGCCAGGGCTACTTTTACATGAGGCTTAGAAACTTGTCACTGTTTGTTTTTCATGGCAGTAGGGGGCATGCAGGGATCGTCTTTGTTTTTCCCACACTTCACCAGTTTGGCATTTGAGGGCGAAGGTATATGGCAGAATCTGTGAATGATAGTGGATCCTGAGGAGGGGCCATGTGCTCCAAATGTCTTTTCCAAGTGAGACTTCTTTGGAGTGGCATTCTCCCACGTTGTCATTGCCCTTGCTTGGCTTGGCTGGATGCTTTTTGGAGTCTTTTTTGTCTTCTTCTTTTTCATCTCCAGAAATCATTCATGTCTCTTTGGACTTTTCCTTTGGCCTTTGACCACATTCAGTTTTAGTCACCCCCAGTCCTTGTCTGTTGGTCTGTGTGGTGTCCTGTTATTTCTTGATCTTGAGGACTTTCTTTTGCAGAATCCATAAACGGCCTCTTGAACTTTCCATTTTTGCCTGTCTTTCAGCTGGGGCTTGATTGCTTCTCACCTTGTCTCCTGGTCTTCAGCATGCTTGAAGTCTGATCTTCCCTGCTTTGTATTCCTCAGGATGGATTTCAGAAAATGGTAGTTTGAGCTTTGCATTGGCGACAGTACGCGCGATGTCAGTCAGACAGGGTGGGATCACCAAGCCCATTTTCCTTGTGAACTTGTTGATTGTGGCTTCAATTGCCTCGACTGCTGCTGGTGCAGATGGTCGTATATTCAACAGAGGCATAGATGCTTTGGTATCAGCATGAATGCAGACACCAGTACTGGATTTGCCAGGAGGCCCACACTGGTCAATGGTCTCCAAGCCTTCTTCCGCATCTGCTTGGTTTCTTTTGCTCTTTGTGTGGTCTTCAGCGTATATCATACCGTTCTCCAAGGCTCTTGACTGGTTCTTCTGTGACTGATGGAATGGCCTGGTTGGCAACATGAAGACACAGATGCGGCCACTTTTCCTTTCCTCAGTGAGAGACTCCGTGATTTCTTTGGCTTGGCAACTGCATTTCTGGATGAGGCAACTAATGTCGTCCAGCCTCTCTGCACTGACGTTGTCTCGTCTTCTCTGGAATGAAAACACTCTAGTTGTCATCATGCAGGCCTTTGGAGGAGGCAATCTTGTGCCACGCCAGGTCTGTTTGTCTCGCGTTGTTTGTTGTGCTTTCAATGATGAGTTCCATTGCCAGCCGAACAGTATCGGGGGGAAAATTGCACAGCCCTGGCAATGGCCCACTTCCAAGTTCGATCCAAATCTGTTGTGTACTCCTTGGTAGAGAACCGCATTGAGAAGCCATTGAAGTACTTCTTGTGTACCTGTCGCGGATGTTTCTTTTGGCTCATGGTTAATCTCAAAGAGCCAACTGTATCATCTCATGGGGCCACAGATTCCATATGCGTTTGCCAGATAAGACACACTAGTCTCCAAGTCTCTCTTTTCTGTTTTTGCTTTTTGGATTGCGTCCCAGATCATGTGGCGGTTCTACACAGCCAGCACGCCTGGGATGCCACCTTTCTGGACTGAAACATCCAAGTACTTGTTTTTCCATCAGGTACTGGTCTGCCTTGCTGCATGACAGAGAAGAGATTTTCCCTTCGACGTTCAGTGTGATATTGGCTGAAAATGGCTGATGTCACTTGAGTTTTGACTCTTGGGGATGTACACACCATCTGCCGTCATACACTGGCCCGCCTGATCTTCTGGTTTCTCTCCAAGCCGATCGCAGCAGCTGTGGAGCCACTCCAGCACCTTGGACATTTCTTGTAAAGCTGGTAAGGTTTCCGCCTTTGGCCCCTGGTGATGATTTGGCTCTGCTTTGTTCGACTTACATTCTTTGATTCCGCCAACGTTGGAGGCCTTGCCATTGAACTGTTCCTCAGGGTTGGTTGGCCACACCAGACCTTGAATGTCGAGTGGTCTTTGCTCTGGTGAGGTCAGAGTATGTTTTTCCTGAGATGCGGCTCAGATCACCTTTGTCCACACTTAGGGGTCCCAGATTTTGGCTTGGCTCAAACAGTGTTCTGGCAAACTGGATTGGGTCTCTGAAGAAGCGCTCTTGTGTCTTCTTCTTTTTGCTCTTCCTCATTTCTCGCAGATTCCGCCTTTGCTGAGGGCGCTGTGTTTTTCTTTAAGGGTCTTCCCACAGTTTTTCCAAGCTTGTTTTTCAGCTGGCCAGTGCGGTCTTTCATTTGCTTCTTGAGGTTTGTTCTTTTGGGACTTGATCTTGTCCATCTGTTCTTGGCTCGTCCTGATTTCTTTGGAGGTGTTTCCTCTTGTAGTATTTACTCCATAGGCGTCTCTACATGTGGATACACAATTCCCCATTATGTGGTAGTTTGTGTTCATGGGTGCTTTTCCCTCTCGTGCATCGGTGTCTTTGGACGATTTTTGCATCCAGTTTATCCCAATCTTCAGTTTGCGTTTGCTCGTGGCAGGTTGAGTTTCAGGCGTGGCATCGAGGGCCTGTTGCAAATTCTCATCCGAACCACAGCGTGGATGTCTTGGCACTGTGGTTTAAAATCCTGGCCTTGGGTCTTACGACGTCTTTATCTGCTGTTGCAGTGCGCTGTGCTCATTCAGATGAAGTCTTCACACATCCCATCTTTGTTCTAGTGGATCTTCATTGCCACGGGTGGTTAGCGAAAGCTTTCCACAGAACATGATATTCCAGCAAGCTGCAATTCAGAGGAAGTCAAGTCTATCCGGGGTGCCAGGCTACTTTGTTGATAATATGTGTTGATTACAGTTTGTTGAGTCGGCTATGGGTCATTCCCATTTGGCTATGGTTTCATATTTTCTGTGTGAGGGGACTTGTTCATGTAAATGTAGTTATGTTTGGAGCATACAGTCGCTTGTGTAGTAATGCAACTGTTTGCGATAAGTGAGGATGGAGATTCCTTAGTGATGTGTCATGGATCGTGTCATATTAGATTGTGTTTTATAGTAGTTGTGAAGAAAAGATGTGGCAAATCCGCAGGTAGGGGATTTGCTATAGGTGCGACAGAGGTTATCAGAAAAGGAGTTGGAAAAAAAAAAGGTAAAAAGCGCACGCAATGATAACCCATTGGGGAGTGTATTTACAAGTGATACATGGGATAAATTTGTAAACCATTGTGTAAATTTATTTTGCAAAAAAAACTTGCACATGTTGCTGTGGTTGTCAGCAAATTCGCATTGTTGTCTTTTTTGTACCGTTGTTTTTGAGACAATGCTGAGCATAGTCATTTTGCAAGGGGGAAATTTGTCTGGACAAAAATAGGAAAACGAAAAGTCGTGGTAGTCGCCCAGCCAGTTTGTTTGGACATAAGCTCCAACTCAAATATCCTGGTGTCCAGGGCAGATGACTTAAGGTGTCGCTATCAGCCAATTAGGCACGGGAGAGGCTACGGAGACAGCACCGGTCGGCAGACGGACTGAGTAGTAGTAGCTCGGCCGACATCTCGATAGGTTCTGGCAGACGGGTCTCGGCGCCTGGGTCAGACTGCTCCGGTTTAATTTGCAGGCCAGCGCCCACAAGTTGAACCAGAACGTCCGCTGCGTTGAGTAGGAAGGGGGGGAGGTTTTGTTGTGGTGGGGGTAATTAAATGACCCATTTGGACACCCACAGAGAGCAACGGGCTAGTAGATGTGACTTGAGATTTGAATGTCCAATGGAATTAGAGGTGGTACCTCAGTAGAAGGCGGGGAAAATACTGACCAATGGTACTCACCCTTGGACACATGGGATGATAATAAGAAAGCGATGCGTGAGTGAGGGAGAGGAGAAGACAGGACAGAGAGAGAGGAAGAGGTCTGGGTGTTGGCTCTGCACGAGAGAAGGCAGGGAGATGAGAGGGGGAGTGAAGAGAACCGAGCTGTAGCATTAGCACCAGATAGAGTCTGAAGAGGAAGGACTAAGGAGAGATGTGGAGAGAGAGAGTTGCTAACTGATGAAGAGAAAAAAAAAGAAAAGAAAAAAAGAAAAAAAAGCAACCATGTCCATTTGATAGAGCAGACTAGAAGAGAGAGAGAGAGAGAGAGAGAGGGAGAGTGCAATGCGTTAATGCAGGAAGAAAGAAAGGAGAACAGATCGATGTCTGATAGTCACTGTTCAATCTGAACCGGGGTTCGACCTCATACTTGGCCGCGCCACTTTCATCAGCAGTCCAACCTGACCAACGCCAGCAGTCTAACCTGGCCAGCACCAGCAGTCCAACCTGACCAGTGCCAGCAGTTGTGTTGTGCTTGTGAAAGTGACAGTGAAAAGAAACAAAGAAAAAAAAGGGAAAGAAAAGACAGTGATTCGTGAATAGTTTAAGATCACCTGGCCAGGTGTAAAGTAGAAATCTGTTTATACCCGGGTTAGTAATGATGATTTAGATAAATGGTTTTGTGAAGTTCAAGGAAAGAAGGAATGTTTTATTTTGTTTGACTCCATATGCATTGATGTTTCTTTCTATGATCATGTGTAGTAAAAGTTATAGACTTTACTAGTGATTGATGTGACGAATGCATGATATATGAATGGATTGTAAGCAAGCTGTGAGTGTGTTTGGGCTGTGCGCTAGTCCTTCCTCCACTGACATACCCGAGGTTGACACACACACACACACACACACACACACACACACACACACACACACACACACAACACATACTCTCACGCACACACACATGTACGCACACACACACACATATGCGCGCGCGCGCACACACACACACACACACACACACACACAACACACACACACACACACACACACACCACACACAACACACACACACACACACACACACAGCAATGTAGCTGTTAACAGTGCCATGCCACAAAGCATTCACTTACAGCAGACTATGTAGCTGTTAACAGTGCCATTTTACAAACCATTAACACACAACCGGCATGGAGCTGTTAGCAGTATCATGTTACAATCCACTCATACACAGCCAGTAATGAAGCTGTCAGCAGTGCCATGTTACATAGCACATCTGTCTGTCTGTCTGTCTGTCTGTCTGTCTGTCTCTCTCTCTCTCTCTCTCTCTCTCTCTCTCTCTCTCTCTCTCTCTCTCTCCTCTCTCTCTTCTGTGTGTGTATGTAGTGTTGTGTGTGTGTGTGTCTACCTGTCTGTCTGTCTGTCTGTCTGTCTGTTCTCTCTCTCTCTCCTCTCTCTCTCTCTCCTCTCTCTCTCTCTCTCTCTCCTCTGTCTCTCCCCCCCCCCCCCCCTTGTATGTCTATATGCGCGAGAGCGGGTGTGCATACGTCATATGTAAATGTGTGCGAAATGTATGCATGCACACACGGTTGCAAATGTGTATCAACGGAAGAAAGGGTTACCCCCCCCCCCCCCCTTACTTGTTCTCTTACCTACTGTTCCCTTCTTGCCTGTTCGCGCGCGCGCGGTGTGCACAGAATTTGCACGAGAATGGGACCATTTCCATTGTCGATTCAAGCTCAATCACTTTTCCTTCATACACACCCATTTCCCCACCTACGCCACGCCCATTTCATTTTTCCCAAAACCCCTCCCCCCCCCCCTTCCCTTTTCCTTCCCAAACCCCCCTTGCTTTATGAAATTTAAAAAACCCCCCCCCCCCCCCCCCCCCCGGAACCGAGAACCCACCCACCCCCCCTCCTGCCCCCCTCTCTCGTGGATTTCGTCGGGGGTTTTGTCGACTTTGCCCCACCCCCTGACCCCCACGTTTCCCCCTGCAAAAGGGAAAATTTTGGTGTTTTTGCACATTGGGGGACGACAGAATTTCTTCGAAAAATACAGAGGTGCCCCTTGGTAAAACACCCCACATGAAAACAGGGTAGGGGGGGCTCACCCTTAGGGTCTCTCTTTTCCCCTTCCTCTCTTTTCCTCTCTCTCCCCTCTTTTCCCCTTCTTCCCCTTTCCCCTTTCTCTATTCGTCCCCTCTTTTCTCTTCTTAAACACACACCCACACACCCCAACACAACACAAACAAAACCACCAACACACACACACGACACCCCACACACACCCCAAAAATACACCCCAAAACACCACACCCGAAAGGGACACAGACACACACAAAACACACCACACACCACACCCCACAAAACACACCCCCAAAACACACAAATACACCAAAACGAAAACACCCAAACCACACACACACAACACACACCCCACCACCCCAAAACTCCCCACACATAGGGCGCGCGCGCCCCCCGCACGCACGCACCCCTAACACAAAACCCACACACAAAAAACACACACAACCCACACACCACACACACACCCCCCACACACAAAAAACACACATCCACACACACAACAAAACACACAAACACAAAACACACAAACTTAAAGGTCTTTCCCATCAGGGGTTTAAAGACAAGGCACATACCGCGACGGTTACAAAATTTTCCCATTTAAACGGGGTTTCCCTCCCTCTTCCCCCCCCCCCCCCCCCCCTTCCCCCCCCCACCCCTTTTCCCCCCGCCCCCCCTCCCCCACCCCCCCCCCTCCCCCTTGTTTTTCCCTTACTTCTCCCACAAAAGACAGGTCTTTGGGGAAATAGCACAGGGGTTACTAGAACCCTTTTTTTAAAAGGGGGACTAACCCCTAATAGCATGTTCGGGTTTTTTTAAAAAGTATAAATGAGCGTATTTCGTTTTAAAGTGTTACTTTTTTCTAAAATCACTTTACCCGGTTTTTGGGGCCCTTTGAAGTAGCCAAATCGTGACTCGCCACGGAGTTTGGGCCGGGAGCCCGGGAGGGGAAAAGAGACGAGAGTGGGGGAAATTCCGAAAAGGGGAAGTATCAATCCCAAAAAGATCAGTGAATAAAAGACTTTGCCCCTTTTAAAAGTTTCGCAAATGAGGACGTAAAACCCCCAAATATTTTGGCGATAATGGAAGATCCCTCCCAGCAACGAGTCAATTTCCCCAACGAAGAGGAATCGAACGTAAATTTTTCACTGAATTGTAGGATTTCACCCCGAAACCGTTTGAACCTCCGGTTTCCTTGTACGTACCACCCCCTCGCCTCAGACCCCTTGGGGTTTTTTTTTCCCGGATTTGGGGACTTTTAAACAGGTTGACCATATTATGTAAGGTAAAACCAAAACCAACACAGATAGTAAAGTAAAAACAGGGACACACATACACTGTTTACCACACACCCCCAAAACACACACACACACACACACCCACACACCCCACACAACAAAACACACCACCCCCAAAAATTACCTAGTTGTAAATAATTTAAAAATGATTTGTGAAAAAAACCCCCGATTTTTTTTCAGTTTTTTAAAGTCTTTCAGATAAGGGCCCTTTTCCTTTTAAAACAAGATTTTGTCCCAACTGAAACATCACAAAAATTCTTTTCCCCTGCGGGAAAAAATCTTTTCAATAGCTTTTTTCACTTTCAGCCCCCCCCCCCCACACCAAACAAAACCCCACACACAACACCACACACACACAACACCCCTTTTTTTTTACTTTCCCTCATTTTAAATTTCCCCACTTTCCCATTTTAAATTTAAAGGGCCCCACAATGACAATTAAAAATCTGAGGGGTCTTTTACAATATATTTGAAATTCAAAGATTCTGGCTGTTATTGAAAAAAATGTTGCAGATCCTAAGAAAATACTAACTCATTTTTCTTTACCGGGGCATGATTTAGCATAGGGACATCCCACCCCTGATAATCTTAAAATGCACAAAATCCCATCCTGTATCCAAAAAATTGATAAATTTTTTCATTTAAATTAAAGATATGGTTTTTGGGGGGAAATTAAAATTTGAAAGGGTCCCTGATGTTCGAAATTTTAAAAAAAAAAAAAACCAAATTTTTTTTCACTGGAGCCCAAACCCAAGTTTTTTATTTGTGGACAGGGACTTTTTCTTTTTTAAAAAAAATTCGAAAACTTATTTTTGGGGGGGAAAAACAGTAACAGCAGGGAAAAAATAAATAACAAAATCCAGTTTCAGGGGCCGGGCCCGTGTGACTGATGACTGCCATAGCAGTAACAATGTGTGTTTCATTTTGAGGGGAACACCAACAAAAACCAACAACTATCTTTACACCCCCTACACGAGAATGAAAGGGAAACCCAAAAAGATAAACCCACCCATTCCACAAACCTTCCCTTTTCAGTTTTTTTTTGGGCCCCTTGCCCCTACAGAACCCGTGTCACTTTTTCGTTTGAGGCTTACTTGCAGCGGCGAAGCAAGAGATTGTTTTAATTTACATTTTTGTTAAATAGTTGGAACAGATTCTTTCACTGCCCCATCGGACCCGAATTCCATTTCCCACCTTTTTTTTAGGTGTTTTGGGGTTTTGGGAAAATGTGCCTTCGAAGTGACGACCGCAAATCCCTGATAATGCCCCGGAAGAAAAAATTTTCCCTGTTGTGGTGAAAAAATTTACCCAAATGCCTAAACTGGCGGGAAAGAAACCTGGAAAAGCATGAACGGGTACTCTTTGCTTATTTTGATGAAATTCCGCAACCGACGCACCCCTTCTACTTCAGGAACACAAAGAGGGGATTGGCTTGTCTACGTATAATCGGGAAAACCCCCTTTTATCAAAATCGAGGCTCTGTTTTTTTTTCCCTTTTCCGTTTTTCCCAACCCCCCGGGAAAATGCGCTCTACTCCCAAAATAAAGGCACAGGCGGGGATTGGGGGTGTTTTTTCCGAAATAGACCACTCCCAAACCCCGGTTTTTGGGTTTAAAAAATAGATTTTAAAAATGGGTGAGATCCCCTTTAAAACGTCGTTACTGCTTTTTCACATATAAAAAAAAAATCGCCACCCCCTTAATTAGCGGGTAGAACGAGAGAAGGCCCCCCCTGGGAAAAATTCGTTTAAAAAGGGTTTTTTCCCGGGGACTTGGTCGTTTAACCGGGGCCGTATTTACCTTCCCTTTCCCTTAGCAGATGCCCTTTGGGCCCATTCTGAAAGTGACCGCCTCCTTTTTGACTTTAACAAATGCCCCTTCCCGGGTTTTCTTTCACGTGCTATTTGATTCCCTTGGGCGGTTCATTTCTTTTGTTTTTTCCCCTTTGAAATTTTTTCATTTTTTCCTGTTTCCTTGGTTTGAGTGTATTCCCCATTTCCCTTGGGCCCTACGTGTAAACTTGCCTGCCCTTGGGCCTTTGGGCCCTTAGTGCCCATTCCCCTGTTTGGGGGGGGGCCCTTGGGTTTAAACTTTGTCCTTCCCTTTGTCGGGCCTTGGTTTGACGTGTCACTTGCCCGGGTTTTCCCTTTGGCCTGACGTGTCACTTCCCCTTTTTTTCCCTTTGGTTTGAGTGTCACTTGCCATGTTTTTCCCTTGGCCGGGAAAGTTCATTGCCCTGTTTTTCCCTTGGTTTGATTTTTATTTTCCCCATTTCCCCTGGTTGGGAGGGGTCACTTCCCCTGTCTTGCCTTGTTTTGATTGTAAATTGCCTGTTTGCCTTGGTTTGACGTGCCACTTCCCCCTTCTTCCCTTGATTTGGCCGTGTCCCCCTGTTTCTTTTTTTTGGGATTGAGGTGGCACTTCCCGGGTTTCCTTTTGGTTTTGGGTGTCAAAACCCCTTTTTTCCCTTAAAATTGACGTGTCCCCTTCCCCTTCTTGTTGGGTTTGACGTGTCCCCTGTCTGTTTCCGGGGATTGAGGTGGCACTTCCCGTTTTCCCTTTGGGGTTTTAGGTGTCACTTTCCCTGTTTTGGGCCTTGATTTGACGTGTCACTTCCCCTTTCTTCCTTTGGGTTTTTGAGGGCCCCCTTGCTTTTTCTTGCCTATTTGCCCGTTCACCCCCTTGTTTTCCCTTTGGGAAATTGGGGGTGGAACCTTTCCCCCGTTTTAACTTGATTTGACGGGGTCATTAACCGTCTTGCCTTGTTTTGAAGTATACTTGCTTTTTTTTTCCCGGGTTGAGGGGCATTTCCCCTGCGTTCCCTTAAATTTAAAGTATCACTTGTCTTTCCCCCTTGGGTTTTGAGGTGGCATTCCCCTGTGTTGCCTTGATTTGAAGTATACTTGCTCTTTTTCCCTTGGTTTTAGGTGGAATTTCCCCTGTGTTGCCTTTTTTTTGAATATCATTTTTGCTTTTTCCCCTTGGTTTGAGGTGGCATTTCCCCTGTGTTTGCCTTGATTTGAAGTTTTCACTTGTTTCTTTTTTCCCCTTGGGTTTGAGGTGGCACTTCCCCCTGTTTTTCCCTTGATTTAAAAGTATCACTTGCTCTTTTTTTCCCTTGGTTTTGGGGTGGCACTTCCCTGTTTTGCCTTGTTTTGAAAGTACACTTGTCTTTTTCCCCTTTGGTTTAAAGGTGGCACTTGGGGTTTGCCTTGATTTGAAGAAACCACTTGCTTTTTCCCCTTGGTTTAGGTGGCATTTTGCCCTGTGTTGCCTTGTTTTGAAGTTTTCACTTGCTCTTTTTTCCCCTTTGGGTTTTAGGGGGCCCCTTCCCCTGGGGGCCTTGTTTGAAGTATCACTTGCTCTTTTTTCCCCTTGGTTTTTGAGGTGGCACTTGCCCTGTTTGCCTTGTTTAAAATATACTTGTCTTTCTTCCCTTGGTGGGTGAAGGGCACTTCCCCTTGTGTTGCCTTGATTTAAAAGTATCATTGTTTTTTCCCCTTTGGGTTTTGAGGGGGGCACTTCCCTGTTTTCCCTTGATTTAAGTATCATTTTGCTCTTTTTCCCTTTGGTTTGAGGGGGCCCACTTGCCCTGTGTTCCTTGATTTGAAGTATCACTTCTTTTTCCCTTCCCCTTTGGGTTTGGGGTTGGCACTCCCCTTTTTTTTCCCTTTGATTTGAAGTATCACTTGCTCTTTTTTCCCTTTTGGTT
>JAFLJL010001777.1:67437-89687 GCA_018398815.1 Conus ventricosus | reverse complement strand
TCTGTAGATTGGTATCTGTTATAAATAACTCAGCTCTGTAGACGGGTATCTGTTATAAAAACTCAGCTCTGTAGACGGGGCTATCTGTTTATAAAAACTCAGCTCTGTAGATGGGGTATCTGTTATAAAAACTCAGCTCTGTAGACGGGGCTATCTGTTATAAAAACTCAGCTCTGTAGATGGGGTATCTGTTATAAAAACTCAGCTCTGTAGACGGGCTATCTGTTATAAAAACTCAGCTCTGTAGACGGGGCTATCTGTTATAAAAACTCAGCTCTGTAGATGGGGCTATCTGTTATAAAAACTCAGGTCTGTAGACGGGCTATCTGTTATAAAAACTCAGCTCTGTAGACGGGGCTATCTGTTATAAAAACTCAGCTCTGTAGATGGGGCTATCTGTTATAAAAACTCAGCTCTGTAGACGGGCTATCTGTTATAAAAACTCAGCTCTGTAGACGGGGCTATCTGTTATAAAACTCAGCTCTGTAGATGGAGCTATCTGTTATAAAAACTCAGCTCTGTAGATGGGGCTATCTGTTATAAAAACTCAGCTCTGTAGACGGGGCTATCTGTTATAAAACTCAGCTCTGTAGATGGAGCTATCTGTTATAAAAACTCAGCTCTGTAGATGGGGCTATCTGTTATAAAAACTCAGCTCTGTCGACGGGGCTATCTGTTATAAAAACTCAGCTCTGCAGATGGGGCTATCTGTTATAAAAACTCAGCTCTGTAGATGGGGCTATCTGTTGGAATGTGTTTCAGAACGTCTCTCAGGGGATCTGTTGCACAAAACACAGCAGAGGCAACTCCCTCCTCAGATTTGGAACTGTCTGTGAAAATTCTTTTGAAGGATGAAAACTTCGAACACAGTTCAGCAATGAAGGACTTGTATGCCAAGGAATGGGTGGAATTTTTACAGTACGAGGCCAAATCAAACCGGATCTATGAAGCGAAGAAATTCCATGGTGAATCATCAGGATGAAGATAAATCATAAACTACTCCAAGATCTATATCTGCTTTGATCAAATGAACTCCAAGGATGGAATGGAACTGGGGTGGTCATCGAATTTATTTTGAAACTTGGGGTCAAAAACAGTCATAAGCAGGGTCTGAGGCTTCAGAGGAGAGATTCGAACAGAAGTTCAAGGCAATTTTCAATCGACGGCTTGGGAGGGATGGTTATTCTGCTTCGGCATACAAGGGGAGGTGCAGAATGCACCCAGACACAATCGAAGCCCTTGATGGTGGATAGGATATAGACGTTTCGGGTAGGAAGGTCTGGCCGAGCCGTACACTACGCACCCATAGTCCAATTTGGAGCGGATCAGAGCTCTGTAAAGATGGAGGAGAGTTTTCTTGTCAGCGCCCCAATCTGTGTGTGCCACAACTTTCAGAATGTTCAGTGCTTTCTAACATGCAGTTTTTAAGTGTTAGATGTGACTTTTAAAGTTCAGTTTTTTGATCAATAATAACACCCAGAAATTTGGCTTCTTTCATAGCTGGTATGGTGGACTTGTCCAGACGAATTTCAGGAACAGCAAAGAACTGACAGACAGACAGATATATAGAAAGCTAGATAGATAGATGATAGATAGCGAGATAGATAGAAAGATAGATACATGGATGGATAGACAGATTTTTTTTCAAATTGAAGGTGAAGCTATACATACGTTCTCTACTCATTCGTTTTGGTCGATACGCCTTTCTGCGCCTCGCCCTCACATTCCAGGGAGTGGAGCCATTGTGCCCAGTGGTATAACCCCTTGGTCCACGTCATGTTCCATGGGCCTGTGGTCTGAAGAGTTGGGGTGCTCTCCAGGAGTTTCCTTTCTGTCAGTCACTGGCAGAGGATAAAGCCTACCACTGTTAGGTACCTGCTGATTCTGGAACACGCGTTCTGCTCTGGTGTGCCTTCGTTTTGATGATGCTCGTAGATTGTTGATGGACTACGTATTGTACCCCCTACCTCTCCTTGCCCTCTCGAGGTTTGAGGCAAGGGCTGTTCCACTCTCTCATGCTTGCTTCCATGAGGGACTTTTGGGTAGGACTCCAGAGCTTGGGTGCCGGTGGGGTCGTCTTTGGCTGCGGGGAAAGGACGCGGGAAGGTTCTCTGTGCAGTTCTCTACTGTAGAGTGCTGCAGTCTGATTGCTGTAAGAAGCGCTGAGTGTTTCATCGCCGTGAGACGCTGGGGAAGAGGCAGGAAAGTCGTTTCTTTCGGGGCAGCAGGGTTTTTTCTGTGTGTGGAACTTGCAGAGGCGTGGCGGTGCCAGGCTGCTTTGAAAGGTAGGACTGGGCAGATTGTTCCATGTGCTGCCTTCTGTCCGGGTGTTGGCACTGGCAGAACCTGAGGACATATTCAGTGTCACATGGGAGAGAGAGAGAGAGAGAGAGAGAGAGAGAGAGAGAGAGAGAGAGAGAGAGAGAGAGAGAGAGAGAGAGAGAGAGAGAGAGAGAGAGAGAGAGAGGGAGAGGTGGGGGAAGGAGGGAGTCTTTCGTATATTACAGCTACAGACCGCGCGCACAAGCAGGACACACAGACTTACATGCTTTAGGCAAGCAGGGGGAGTACATGGCAGGGGAGTATGGAGCAGGGGACCTATCCATGACTATGGAGAGTATCCGGATAACCTAAGAACTGATAGATAAATGACGGGTCTTAAGTCCTTGACCCCTGACCCTTAGCCTGCCTACCCTACCAAGGGCATCAACTTCAATGATGTCGTCCTCAGGCCAATCAGAAATCTAAATTTACACGCCAGGAAAGGTTTTGGAAAACAAGCCCTACGACCACGACAAGATCGCATACAACCTTCCTCTATCTCTCTCTATTTCTCTCTCAGCAAGCGACCACGTCATCTTTCCTGAAACCACGGAGTCCGCATCACTGTGTGATTCACAGTCCTGTGAGGTCAACACTGATGTCACAGAGACTGCCAGTGACACTGAACCCACTACTCCAGAGAAAACAACTACCAGTGACACTGACCTCACTACCCCAGAGATAATAACTACCAGTGACACTGACCCCACTACCCCAGAGAAAACAACTACCAGTGACACTGACCTCACTACCCCAGAGATAACAACTACCAGTGACACTGACCCCACTACCCCAGAGAAAACAGCTGCCAGTGACACTGACCCCACTACCACTGAGAAAACAACCACCAATGACACTGACCCCACTACCCCAGAGAAAACAACTACTAATGACACTGACCCCACTACCCCAGAGAAAACAACTACCAGTGACACTGACCCCACTACCCCAGAGAAAACAACTACCAGTGACACTGACCCCACTACCCCAGAGAAAACAGCCACCAATGACACTGACCCCACTACCCCAGAGATAAGAACAACTACTGGTCAGATTGACGCAACCACCACAGATGGGACCATTTCTACTGACAACACAGACCCCACCACCACCAATGCCAGTACAAGCACAGACGCTAAGAATTGCATCCAGTGCTCTCTTTCTTTCACTGCATCTGTCTGTATATCTTGCATCAAAAACCTTGATGCAGATATTAAAACTCAGATTGACAACAAACTGAGGATTTTAAAACAGACGATGCAGGAGAAAATTGACAGTCTGCAAGATGAGTGCAACACACTACGCAATCAGCTCAAAGAACAAACGAAGCTGATTGACAGTGTGTCTGACCGTCAAAAGCACCTCTTGAAATCAGCACGTGACTGTCAGCACCATACCACGTCCACTGTAAAGTCATCAAAAAAGTCAACGCAGCCAGAACTAAAACAGCAGGAACAATCTAGCGACGTGTGTACTAAGCATAGTGGTGTTACGGCTGACAAAGAACAGACTGTCACTCACGCTGTGACCGACTCCGTCACTGTCACCAGCAACAAATCAGCCTTTGACAGTCAGCAGACTGACTCCACCCCTGTCATAGGTAATACCACAGCAGTCTCTGACCGACAGCTCAATCAAACTACCCCAAAATTCAGGATCCGTCTTCCCCCGAAAGGCAAACTTGTCAACTTCATTGTGGGGGATTCTAACCTTCAGTATATTGACCGACAGAGACTGGACAGGACGGGCTCTCCCATGTACGCACAATGCCTGGGGCAAAGGTGACTGACGTCACTGCTGCCCTCAAAGATTGTGCAGTACGAGAGGATGTGCAGCGGGTGGCATTGCATGTGGGGGAAACGACCTTCACAAACACTACTCTGTAGACACGCTTCAGCAGGACTTTGGTCAGCTTCTGGGACAGGTGAAAAGAGTTTTTCCTGCTGCCAAAATTGCTGTCTCTGCTCTACTTCCTAGAAAACCTATTCCTTTGAAATTCATTAATTTGATGAATAGGGAACTGCATGTCCTATGTGCAGAAACAGGTGCATGTTTTTTGTTTGAAACAAATTTCGTTGATCAAAATCTTAGGATCGTTCAAAGCTATTTCACATCGGATGGTATTCACCTGTCTGCCAGTGGCTTGTCGCTCTGGTTACGGCAAATCATTCAGTTTCTGGCACTCCCGTGTGAACCGGCCTCCACGGAATACGGGTAATGGGGCAAACCCAGAGCTATGTCAGGAACAGCCCATTGCAACAAACCGTAACAGATCACAGTCTTCAAAATTAAAAGAAAACCAAGTCAAGCAGCCTGTCCCTACTGAGTTCCGTCGGAGTGTGCAGCCCATGTACCCCCAGTCAGTAGGAAATCGTCCTGATTCCTATCCTACAAATTTACCCCCAGAGACAGTTCAACGTAGCTCAAACAATCACTTGGACAATGCTCCTGAAATTGTCCACCAGAAATCCAGTTGTTCTTCAATGAAACCTTTTCCCACCATGCAATGCCACCCATGCCGTACTTTAACAGACCTCCCATGACATCAATGCCGATGTTTCCCCCCATGTGGCCTTTCTCCCCCTTCCCTTCCCTGCCTTTCAATCCTTGGACCCAAATGCACCCTTATCTTCCCTCTCCCCCTGCTTAACAGAAATTCCGGTATCCGGAATTCAGATAACAGCTTGCTGTCTCGCCGAGCCCTTGCCTACCCTTCCTCCCCCCTCAGCTTATTCATAATCCAACTAGAATCGCAAAGACATCTTCTACATTGCTGGATCATATCTACACGAACAACAAAGCCATGGTATCCAACATAACAGTGGGCAACAAAGCATTAGCGACCACTGTCTCATTTGTGCACTTGGTCTTGTAAACTTCCAAAGCAACAGAATAAGGGCCACACAACCATTCAATATCGCTGCTTCAAAAATTTCAGTAAGGATGAATTTTTCCTCGACTTAAGCTTAGCTCCTTTCTACAGTGTACTCAATTACACAGATCCAAATGAAGCGTATAATACCTGGTATAATATCTTTCTCTCAATCGTTGATAAACATGCCCCACTTAGAAGAAAAAGGGTAAAACACAGAGTACTTCCCAGCTGGCTGACAAAAGACATTATTATAGAAATGGCACTAAGGGATGCACTTAAAACCGCAAAAAAAGTAGATGAATATAAAAAGCAGAGAAACAGAGTATCAGATCTAGTTAGAAAATCAAAATCTGAGCATTTTAGGAAACTGATAAACGCAAACAGGGATACAGCATCATTATAGCGTGCTGTTAATGAAATAACTGACAAGTCGAGAAAGAAATCAGATAATACTGCGACTATGTGGTCTGCAAACACTTTCAACAATCATTTCCTTCAGGTAACTGAATCAGTACAAACGGCTGCCAGTGTCACATTTTTTAATCGATATGAAACTCCAGCTGTTTCTTCAATCGTTTTGTCAAAAACGATTAAATACTAGATATTCATTTATCATCCCCTTGCTTGCTATTAACGAAGTTGGTTCCTTAATTTCAAAGCTTAAAAATAAAAAAGCAATGGGTCCAGATAACTTAAATGCTTCTATACTCAAGCTTGCTCTACCTTACATGTTGATACCCTTACGTATGTTTATAATTTGTGTATTGATCAGAATGTCTTCCCATGTGGTCTAAAGGCAGCAAAAGTGATTCCCATACCCAAATCAAGAGATCTCACTGATTTAAACAATTTTAGACCAATATCTCTTTTATCCGTTGTATCGAAACCTCTAGAGATGCATGTTCACAAACACCTAACTAAACATATGGAACATCACAAACTGTTCCACCCATTTCAGTCAGGCTTTCGTCGAAATCACTCATGCCACACGGCCTTAACACGCCTCTGTGATACATGGCTATCAGCCATCAACGAAAGAAAACTCACTGGAACAGTTTTCCTCGATTTTAAGAAAGCGTTTGATCTTGTAGACCACAACATATTATTAAAAAAAATGACTGCATATGTTCAAAATCCGGCAGTAGTCACCTTCTTTCAGTCATATCTTGAAAGCAGGACCCAGCGTGTTTACTTTAAACGGTACTTATTCCTCTGAAGGAATAGTGAGCTGTGGCGTTCCACAAGGCTCTGTCCTTGGACCTCTTCTCTTCTGTATTTTTATAAATGACCTACCGATGCACATATCTCACAATGATGTCAGCTGTGATCTGTTCGCTGACGATAGTTCTCTTCACTGTAGTGATACAAACATCATGTCTGTACAAATATCGTTACAACAAAGTATCACTGATGTCTTAGAATGGTGCAACCAAAACCGAATGGTCCTTAATCCGCACAAAACAAAATGTATGGTCCTAGCATCGAGACAGAAACATCAACGACAGCATCTTATGTTGAGCCTAAAAATGAGTGAAACCTTGATCGACGGGTTACCGAACACCGTGTCTTAGGCGTGATCATTGATGAGAACTTTAAATGGCAATCACATATAAATCATGTTTGCAAACAGTTGGCTCGCAATTTGTTTTTACTCAATAAACTCAGTTATTATGTTGAACCACATATCCGGAAATTATTTTTTGAAGCCCATTGCCTTTCTCACATCAACTATGCGTCCACTGTCTGGAGTGGTGCCGGTGAAAATCACATAAAAAGATCAACTCTATGCATAGACGGGGAATTAAGCTGATTCTTCCCGACAAGTCTCTATCAACCACGGGCAAATTTGCAAAACTAATGATGTTACCACTGCAGAGCCAACTGACCTATAATAAGGCAGTACTAATGTTTAAAGTCCATGCAAACATGGCGCCAACATATCTTGCTGAGTTTATCCAAATGGCAACAACGCGATATGATTCAAATAAGTACATTCTACCACGTGTCCGCATTGATTTGTTCAAATCTAGTTTTGCATATTTTGGTCCATCTGTGTGGAACTCTCTTCCTCCGTCTGCCAAAACATGTCAATCACTGCCGTCCTTCAAATCAGCAGTACTTAAACATTTACTTGAACAATAAATCTAACCTTTTGATCATGGTCTCAATGCCCTACTTTTATGCTGGCCTCTATATTAGCTAATGAAAATGTGTGTGTGTGTGTGTGTGTGTGTGTGTGTGTGTGTGTGTGTGTGTGTGTGTGTGTGTGTGTGTGTGTGTGTGTGTGTGTGGTATGGGTGTGGATGTGGGTATGCGCATGCGTGCGTGTATGTGTGGGCGTGTGCATGCATGTGAGCGCGCGCGCGTATGTGTCTGATTGTGTTTGTGTAATTTTGTAATGGATTTTTTTTTTTTTTTTTTTAAATAAGTATTATTCTTATTACTATTGTTATTGCTAATATTATAATGTTGCTATATTTTTCATTGTTTCTGTCATTATTAATATGTGCAATCTGTTTAGTTGAATGCTGTAGAATAGCAAGGACAGATTGGAAGAATAGGCACTGCCTAAAATCTCTATCCTTGAGTAATAAAGTTTTTGAGTCTTGAGTCTTGAGTCTCTCTCTCTCTCCAAAGGAAATTTTACAGCTTTCTCCAACATGGTGGCAGTTACCGACGCAAGGCTACGTGTGTTTGCTACAACACAAAAGGGAAGGACCAAAAGATCAAATGTCCCTAACACTTGTGAGGCAGACAGAAACATGCAGAAGAGAGAAAAAAATATCAAGCAGAAAATTAAAGGAAAATTTAAATGAGGCTGGGAACAGTAAACAGTAAATAACAAACAAGTAAGGTAATTCTTGCTCCCACAATGAAATAATTACAGGCCCATAACTCCAAATGAATGCTGCTCATGACATGAAATCGCCTAGCAGGAATGACAACAGAGAGTACACAGAACAAACACATCAAACATGAGGAAGAAAAAAAAATCAAACAGAAAATGAAAGGAAATCTTAAATGAGGCCACATTGGGATGTCTCCATGTTTGTTCTGCGTGGTCTGTGTTGTCATTGCTGCTATTTGGTGTCATACGCAGCATTCATTTGGAGTCATGGGCTTGTAATTATTTCATTGTGCAAACAGAAAACGTCCCATTCAAAAGATGCTGCGCTTAGCGTACAAGCTCTGGCAAACTGCTGGCATGCAGTCAAAACTGGGAAAACAGAAATCGTTACTGCTGTGAAGGAATCTAAAACTGCTTCCAAACGTGGATATGGTTGTGTAGGCCTACAACCTCATACGTTATAATTGTTAACGCTTCGTGAGTTCTTCCGGAGAACTTTGACCTTTATTTTTAAAACACATTTCTCAAACATGGCAGCAGCTGCCGACAGTGTGCGTACGCGCGCGCGCGCGCGCGCGCGCGCGCGCGTGTGTGTGTGTGTGTGTGTGTGTGTGTGTGTGTGTGTGTGTGTGTGTGTGTGTGTGTGTGTGAAGCTAATGTTGATTATGGCCCAGCTGACCGCAAAGGGCCATATCAGAACTGTCACCGTGTTGAAGTCAACTCATGGTTCATTAAAAAAAAAAAAAAAAAAGCACCTCATTCACAACCTTTAAGATAAACTTTTTGGAAACAGAGACGGAATTTTTGCTAAAAAAAATCTTCTACTGCAAAATCTTAAATCAGATGAAAATATTGATCTCTTTGTGTATTTGTTTGTTTTAAATAAACAACACTGGAACCGATATCTTTTAACAGGTGAAGAAGCTCCGTCGTGAATTCCATGTCGTGTACCACTTACAGTAAAACACATTCTTTTAGAGTGTTGGGACTTGCATGATGTGAAAAATAGCATTTTACAGCAGAATCCATGAACACCTATTTCAGAGATGTGATCTCTGAATTTCTCAAAGAGATCAACATTTTTCATCTGATCTCAAATTTGCAGAGAAAAGATCCTTAACAAAATTTCCAGTGTGTTTATAGATAGTATATCTTAAAGGGCTGTTTGAATGAGTTTTGTTGATGTTTGTTGTTTTTGTTGTTGTTGTTGGTGGTGGTGGTTGGTGGTGGTGGTGGTGTGGTGGTGTGTGTGTGTGTGTGTGTGTGTGTGTGTGTGTGTGTGTGTGTGTGTGTGTGTGTGTGTGTTCCAATGATTTGCGAGTTTGACATCAACGCAGTGACAGCCCTGATATGGCCCTCTGCGGTCGGCTGGGCTATAAGCAACATTAGCTCACTGTACTGAATCGAAGACGTGTTGTGCAAGAGGCGTGCGTGTCACTTTTTGCAGCTTCGTTCTTTTGATCCGTTTCGCAGGTTTGACGCGTTCCACACATTTTGAGTTTTAGATGGCAACTTTTAATCTCATATAAAAATAAAACAACAACAACAACGAAAATCGTAACTTTCTTCTCGTATGTCTGATCGTCATTTTTGAATTTGTTTTCAAATTATGATTTGATGTGTATGTATGTGTGTGTGTGTGTGTGTGTGTGTGTGTGTGTGTGTGTGTGTGTGTGTGTGTGTGTGTGGTGTGTGTGTGTGCATGTGCGTGCGTGCGTGTTTTGTGCGCGCGCGTGCGTGGTGTGTGTGTGTGTGTGTGTGTGTGGGGTGTGTGCGTGTGCGTGTGTGTGTGTGTGTGTGTGTGCATGCATGTTGTTTTCGTTTTGTTTTGTACTAAATCTACTATCTATCTGTCTATGCATATCCATCTATCTACCTATCTATCGATTTATTTATCAAGCTATTTATCTGTCTATTGAGCTGTTGATTTATTTTGCTTTTGTAAATCCCTTTAAAGCTAATTCGCTCTTTTATCAGATGTATGGTAAAAGTTCACAATAGGCCCCCCCCCCCCCCCCCTCCAACACACACACACACCACACCGTTCAGTCTGTACATCTGATCACATTTTTCTTCCTCCAACCAGTGAAGCTCTAAATCTACGAAAAACAAGATGCAAAGGATATAAACGTACTCCCAGTTTATCCTGAATACGCGTGAGATATTCCATAAAGCTGAATGGCTATTCTGGTAAACATCGGCCATCGTCTGTGACCTATAATGAACATACTTACACGTTTTCAGAAGATCGGTCAAGAACTTTCTAAGATTTTCCATAAAGAAGAAAACCATTATGGGCCGTTAGTAATGGCTATAACGCTACACTTAAGCATCGGGCATCATCCGTGACCCATAATGAACATGCCTACATATTTTCAAAAATATCGGCCACGTACTTTCTGAGATATTCCACACAGAAAAAAACCCGTTGCAGGCTGTTACAGCCGTTAGTAACGGCTATAACGGTAAGCTAAAACATCGGGCATCATTCGTAACCCATAATGAACATAATGCTAATTTTCACAAGATCGGCCATGTACATTCTGAGATATTCTATAAAGAAGAAAAAGCGTTACAGACCGTTACAGCCGTTAGTAACGGTATAACGGTGAACTAAAACATCAGGCATCATCCGTAACCCATAGAGAACATACTTGCTAATGTTCACAAAGATCAGTCAAGTACCTTCTGAGATATTCCATAAAGAAAAAAAAATGTTACAGGCCGTTACAGCC
The DNA here is from genome assembly GCA_018398815.1 of Conus ventricosus. NCBI lineage: Eukaryota > Metazoa > Mollusca > Gastropoda > Neogastropoda > Conidae > Conus > Conus ventricosus. The sequence continues at coordinate 78,907 of JAFLJL010001777.1, read as the reverse complement.
GTTAGTAATGGCTCTAACAGTAAACTAAAACATCGGGCATCATCCGTGACATGTAATGAACATACCTGCAAATTATCACAAAGATCGGCCAAGTACTTTCTGAGATATTCCATGAAGAAAAACATCCGTTACAGCCGTTAGTAACAGCTATAACAGTAACCAAAAACATCGGGCATTATTCGTGACCCATAATGAACATACCTGCTAATGTTAACAAAGATCAGCCAAGTACTTTCTGAGATATTCCATGAAGAAGAAAAAGCGTTACAGGCCATTACACCGTAAGTAACGGCATATATGGTAAACTAAAACATCGGCATTATTTGTGACCCATAATCCCATATCTACAAATTTTCAGACAGATCGGCCAAGTGCTTTCTGAGATATTCCATAAAGAAGAAAAAAACCGTTACAGGCCGTTACAGCCGTTACTAACGGCTATAACGGGGTAAACTAAAACATGGGGCATCATCCGAGATTCATAATGAACATACCTGCTAATTTTCACAAAGATCGGCCAATTACTTTCTGAGATATTCCATAAAGGAGAAAAGCGTTACAGGCCGTTACAGCCGTTAGTAATGGCTATAACGGTAAACTAAAACATCGGCCATCATCCTTGACCCATAGTGAACATACCTACAAATTTTCAGAAGATCGGCAAAGTACTTTTTGAGATATTCCTATAAAGAAGAAAACCCGTTACAGGCTGTTACAACCGTTAGTGACGGCTATAACGGGGTAAACTAAACATCGGGCATCGTCCGTGACCCATTATGAACATACCTGCTGATTTTCACAAAGATCTGCCGAGTACTTCCCGAGAGATTCCATGGAGAAGAAAAACCGTGAAAGGCCGTTACAGCCGTTAGTTTAACGTTAGAAAACGGCTGTAACGGTAAACCAAAACATCGGGCATCATCCTTGACCCATAGTGAACATACCTACAAATTTTCAGAAAGATCGGCCCAGTAGTTTTGTCTGGAGCGAATGGAACACATTTTGACCACGGACACACACACACCACACACACCACACACACACACACACACACACACACACACACACACACACACGTAGACGGACACACAGACAGCATTTCTTCGTTTCCATTCTAAAGTACTCCCTGCTCTATAAGAACTGGAGGTACAAAAAGAGCGCAACGGAACACCACCAACAGCCTAGATCATATCTGAAAATCTCTTCCTTAGCCGATGATGGTGTTTCTCAACTTTTACCACTGTGCTTTTTCTTAGCATTGAAAGCAGTGAACAATCTCTTCTCACCTTGCTGCCAGAGCAGTAGGCTGGCTATCAAAACGTACGTGTGATGATTTACATGCATTACACATCGAATCGTCCCCAGTCAATGTTATTGTGGCATGGTAGAATCAAGCTAGGCTAACGATGCGGTGTATTTTTTACGTAAAATGATCATGACGTAATAACAGTGACGTAATATGTCGCTTTTTCAAAAACAATATCTGTGTGTGTGTGTGTGTGTGTTGTGTGTGTGTGTGTGTGTGTGTGAGTGTGTGTGTGTGTGTGTGTGTGTGTGTGTGGTGTGTGTGTGTGTGAGTGGGTGTGGGGGTGGGGGTGTGGGTGTGTTTGCTTCAGAAATTGCTGTGAATCACACACACAACACACACACACACACACACAAACACACACACACACACACACACACACACACACACACACACACACACACACACACACACACACACACACTTAAAACTTTCAGCCTAAAGCGAAAAACCAAAACCATGACCATTAACTGTTAAATGTTAGACATGTTTTCGCTTAACTCACTCTTAGAACTTAGGGGAAGAAAAAAAAACCCAACAAGATCAAAGCATATAAACTACTCCCAGTTTATCCTGAATACGCGTGAGATATTCCATAAAGAGGAAAAACCGTCTTGGCTGGTGTAACCGTTAGTAATGGCTATTCTGGTAAACATCGCTATCGTCTGTGACCTAAAATGAACATACTTACAAATTTTCAGAAAGATCGGCCAAGAACTTTATGAGATTTTCCATAAAGAAGAAAACCATTATAGGCCGTTAGTAACGGCTATAACGGTAAACTAAAACATCGGGCATCATCGTAACCAATTGTGAACATACCTTCTAATGTTGACAAAGGTCAGCCAAGTACTTTCTGAGATATTCCATTAAAAAAATTTTGTAAAAACGTTACAGGCCGCTGCAGCCGTTAGTAATGCTATAACAGTAAACTAAAACATCAGGCACCATCCTTGATCCATAATGAACATACCTGCTAATTTTCACAAAGATCGGCCAAGTACTTTCTGAGATATTCCATGAAGAAAAACAACCGTTACAGGCCGTTACAACCGTTAGTAACGGCTATAACGGTAAACTAAAACATCGGGCATTATTCGTGACCCATAATGAACATACCTGCTAATGTTCACAATCCAACTAATTGCAACACAGCAAAACTGATGGATCGTTTCAGTCCTTTGGTCTGAACCAGTCCGTCACCTCCCCAACTCACCGTTCAGGTCACATCCTTGACTGGGTTGTCCATTCTGATGATGACCTGGTCGAGCCACCCACCACCAGTCTGACCCTGACTTCTGACCACCATGCGGTCCTGGCTAATCTGAACACATCTGCTCCTATTAAACCTCCAGGTACGTCGAGTCCAGGGACCTTGCTTCCATCGACCTTGACATCTTCCGAGCTGACCTGCTGTCCTCCCTTCAATCTGTACCTTCACTGTCTGCGGAGCAATTCCATGGCCTACTTCAAGATGTCCTTGATCACCATGCCCCAGTACTTAGACGCAAGATTTCCAGCCGTCCACCCTCACCCTGGTTCCCAGCAGTTGGCCCTGAAGTTCTTGATGCTAAACGGGTTAGACGTAGGGCCGAAAGGCAGTGGCTAAAGACAAACCTCGAGATTCACAAACAAATTTTGCGAATTGCTAGTAATGCTGTGAATGAAATTGTTCAAAAAGCAAAATCAGCCTTCTACAATGCTAAAATATTAGCATGCACAACAACCAAGCAATTGTTTAAGGTCACTGATACACTCATGGGGAGAACAAAATCATCTCCCCTTCCTTCATCTGTCTGTCCCTTGACATTCCACAGAAATTTTGTGACTTTTTCACTAGCAAAATTAGACTTATCCGTGAAAGTCTGGATGCTCAGTCAGTATCTGAACCTGATATTCCATACTACTCTTTTTCCGGCATTTCATTGACTGACTTTGAACCTGTGACAGTGGCTGTTGTCAAAGATGTCATCGACAAGACTGTTATCAAAACATGTGTACTGGATCCTCTTCCATCTACTTTATTATCTGCATGCATGGATGTTTTGTTGCCATATATCACTAGTGTGGTAAATGAATCTCTCACTTCTGGTTGTTTCCCACCTGCACTGAAAGCTGCTGTTGTCCGACCTCTTTTGAAGAAACCCTCTCTTGACCCTGAAAACCTAAAAAATTATCGACCTGTCTCCAACTTGTCTTTTCTTTCAAAGATAATTGAAAAGATAGCACTTCTCCAACTCCAAACCACCTTGACCAAAACAACTTGCTCTATTCGTTGCAGTCCGCCTATCGCACTGGACACAGTACAGAAACTGCTCTGCTGAAAATAATAAACGATCTTCTCTCTGCTCTGGATAATGGTCAGGTTTCACTGCTTTCTCTTCTTGACTTGTCCGCTGCCTTTGATACCATTGATCACTCCACCCTCCTCACTAGACTTCAACATACTTTTGGCATCTCTTCTCAACCTTTGGCATGGTTTTATTCTTACCTTTCTGGTCGAACCCAAACTGTCTCTGTCAATGGTTTTTCTTCAAGCTCTGCTGACTTGAATTATGGTGTTCCCCAAGGCTCTGTCCTTGGTCCCATTCTGTTTGTTCTATATACCCAACCCATCTCTGACATTGTAGCCCATCATGACATTTCACACCACTGCTTCTCTGATGACAATCAAATGTACATTTCTGGTGACATCTCTCTCCTCTCCTCCGTCATTGATCGCTCACAGCTCTGCATCTCTGACATAAAGGCATGGATGACTTGCAACAAACTTCAGTTAAACAATGACAAAACTGAACTGATCTTCATTCTCCCAAAACGGCTCATGTCTACAGTCTCTGTTCCTTCTTCTGTCCAACTTGGTACCTCTCTCATTCAGACCTCTACCACTGTGCGAAATCTAGGCGTTGTACTTGATCAGACACTCTCTTTTCAAAATCAGATTTCTTCTATCTGCCGTGCTTGCTACTTGGAGCTTCGGCGAATCAGTTCTGTGCGCCACCTTCTGTCTGAAGAAGCCACCAAGACTCTGGTTTCTGCTTTCATTCTTTCAAGACTTGACTACTGTAATTCTCTTCTTGCTGGCTGTCCACAGAATCTCCTTGCAAAATTGCAGAAAGTCCAAAATAATGCTGCTCGCCTTGTCTCGAAATCTCCGAAAACCTCTCATGTTTCTCCCTTACTTAAATCTTTGCACTGGCTTCCTGTTGAAAAACGCATCAAGTACAAACTTTCTTTGCTCTGCTACAAGGCATTGGATGGCCTCGCTCCATCTTACCTCTCTAAACTTCTGTCGACCTATACTCCTTCCAGACAGCTTCGCTCTTCTTCTGACACTCGCATTCTGCAGATCCCTCGTTTTCGAGCCAGAACACTTGGTGAACGTTCTTTTTCTTTTCAGGCTCCTTCCTGCTGGAACAATCTCCCTTCTGCACTCCGAAACTCAAACAGTCTTTCTTCTTTCAAGTCCTCCCTCAAAACAACTCTCTTCAAAACATAATTTTTCTGCTCCTTCGCTGGTGTGTGGGTGTGTGCGTGTGTGGTGTGTTGTGTGTGTGTTGTGTGTGTGTGTGTGTGTGTGTCTGTGTGTGTGTGTGTGTGTGTGTGGTGTGTGTGTGTGTGTGTGTGTGTGTGTGTGTGTTAGGGCTTATTGCTGTAAGCGCTTAGGGCTTTTGTTTAAGATTAAGCGCACTAAATGTTCCTTATTATTATTATTATTATTATTATCGGCCAAGTACTTTCTGAGATATTCCACAAAGAAAAACAACCGTTACAGGCCGTTACAGCCGTTAGTAACAGTAATAACGGTAAACTAAAACACCGCACATTATTTGTGACCCATAATGAACGTACCTACAAATTTTCAGAAAGATCGGCCAAGTGGTTTCTGAGATATTCCATAAAGAAGAAAAACCGTTAAGGCCGTTACAGCCCTTAGTAACGGCTATAACGGGGTGAACTAACATCGGGCATCATTCGTGACCCATAATGAACATACCTGCTAATTTTCACAAAGATCAGCCAAGTACATTCTGAGATATTCCATAAAGAAGAAAAAGCGTAACTAAAACATCGGGCGTCATCCGTCACCTATGATGAACATGCCTACAAATTTTCAGAAAGATCGGCCAAGTGCTTTCTGAGATATTCTATAAAGAAGAAAAACCGGTACCGGCCGTTACAGCCGTTAGTAACGGCTGTAACGGTAAACTAAAACATCAGGCATCATCTGTGACCCATAATGAACATTTCTACAAATTTTCACGAAGATCGGCCAAGTACTTTTTAATATATTCTAAAAAGAAGAAAAACCGTTACAGGCTGTTACAGCCGTTAGCAACGGCTGTAACGGGGTAAACTAAAACATCGGGCATCATCCGTGATCCACAATGAACATACCTGCTAATTTTCACAAAGATCGGCCAAGTGCTTTCTGAGATATTCTATAAAGAAGAAAACCGTTACAGGCCGTTACAGCCGTTAGTAACGGCTGTAACGTAAACTAAAACGTCGTACATCATCGTGGCCCATATTGAACATACCTACACATTTTCAGAAAGATCGACCAGTGGTTTTGTCTGGAGCGAGTAGAACACATTTTGACCACGGACACACAGACAGACAGACAGACAGACACACACACACACACACACACACACACACACACACACACACACACACACACACACACACACACAGCATTTCTTCGTTCCCATTCTAAAGTACTCCCTGTTCTTTAAGAACTGGGAGTACAAAAAGGCGACGGCATACGATTTTCGCGTATGATCTGGTTGTTGATCTAAATCTGAAAATGACTAGAGTCTTTCGTTATTATCTCACTTATTCTCTCTCTCTCTCACTCACTCTCTCTCTCTCTCTCTCTCTCTCTCTCTCTCTCTCTCTCTCTCTCTCTCTCTCTCTCTCTCTCTCTCTCTCTCTATTTTCATTTGATGTTCCTCTATGATTACATGACCGCTTTGCTTGCTTCTTTGCTTTCTACATTAACTGATTTCACTGCATGTTGTAGTCCCTACTCAGGGCGAGGACTGGATGTAAAAACAAGATGCGTAGCATATAAACGTACTCCCAGTTTTCCAAACCGCTTATAAATCGCCAAGTGCTTTTGTGAGATAAGAAATAAAGGCAAAATAACGGTTTTAACGGTCATTTAACCGATGTACACTTTTGAAACTGGTATTTTAGTCCTCATGGGCTAAAGCCTGTGTACATACCAAATTTCATCCAAATCTGACAATATGTCAAGAATATCGGTTTTAACAGTCAGATTTTGAAAAACTACATGGAAGTGCCATTTGTGTGTGATAACCTTTCAATATACAAAATTTCATTAAAACCCACCAATATATATATAAAAAAATAACGGCAAAATAACGGTTTAACGGTTATATAACCGATATAAACTTTTGAAACCGGTATTTAGTCCTCACTGGCTAAAGCCTGTGTACATATCAAATTTCATCCAAATCGGACAATATGCCAAGAATAACGGTTTTTAACGGTCAGATGTTGAAGTGCCATTTGCGTGTGATGACCTTTCTATATACACAATTTCATTAAAACCCACCAATATATAAAAAAAATAACGGCAAAATAACGGTTTAACGGTTATATAACCGATATGCACTTTTGAAACCGGTATTTTAGTCCTCACTGGGCTAAAGCCTGTGTACATATTAAATTTCATCCAAATCGGACAATATGTCAAGAATAACGGTTTTTAACGGTTAATTTTGAAGCACTATGTAGAAGTGCCATTTGTGTGTGATAACTTTCTACATACCAAATTTCATTAAAAATCCACCGATATATAAGAAATAACGGCAGAATAACGTTTTTTAACGTTGTTTAATCCATTTTCAGCATACATCACTTACATATGGACAGAGGCTCCGATTTGTCACAAGAACATCCAAACTGCTTATAAATTGGCCAAGTACTTTCGGAGATATTCCATAAAGAAGAAAAACCGTTACAGGCCGTTACAACCGTTAGTAACGGCTATAACGAGGCAAACTAAAACATCAGTCATCATCCGTGACCCATAATGAACATACCTGCTAATTTTCATAAAGGTCGGCCAAGTACTTTCTGAGATATTCCATGAAGAAGAAAAATCGTTACAGGCCGTTACAGCCGTTAGTAATGATTATAACGGTAAACAAAACATCGGCATTATTCGTGACCCATAATGAACATACCTACAAATTTTCAGAAAGATCGGCCAAGTACTTTCTGAGATATTCCAAAAGGAAAAAAACCGTTACAGGCCGTTACAGCCGTTAGTAACGGCTATAACGAGGTAAACTAAAACATCGGGCATCATCCGTGATGCATAATAAACGTACCTACTCATTTTTACAAAGATCGGCCAAGTACTTTCTGGATATTTCGTAAAGAAGAAAAACCGTTACAGGCCGTTACAGCCTTTAGTAACGGCTATAGCGGTAAACTAAAACATCGGGCATCATCCGTGGCCCATAATGAACATACTTACACAATTTTCAGAAAGATCGGCCCAGTAGTTTTGTCTGGAGCGAGTGGAATACATTTGACCACGGACACACACACACACACACACACACACACACACACACACACACACACACACACACACACACACACACACACAGCATTTCTTCGTTCCCATTCCAAAGTACTCCCTGTTCTATAAGAACTGGGAGTACAAAATGCACGTCAGTGCTTATCTGTTATCCTCGTAAACAGAGAATTTTGTCTTCTCTCTCTCTCTCTCTCTCTTCTCTCTCTCTCCTCTCTCTCTCTCTCTCTTCCTCTCTCTCTCTCTCTCTCTCTCTCTCTTCCGTGTGTGTGTGTGTGTGTGTGTGTGTGTGTGTGTGTGCGTGCGTGCGTGCGTGCGTGCGTGCGTGCGTGCGTGCGTGCGTGCGTGTGTGCGTGCGTGCGTGGTGCGTGCGAGCGTGCGTGCGTGCACGTGTGCGTGCATGCGTGTCTGTGTGCACTTGCGCGCTGTTTCATGATCGAGTATAAGACGTTCGCACAATTGTAACGCCTAACTATCAGGGTTTCTTTTATTCTGGCCCATTCTGTGTAGATGAGCTTAGAATGAGGACTGAAGGGCAAGTGAAGGGGTAGGGATATCTAAACAAATTCAGTTTAAATGGGAACGTCCATTTTGCACCCCTCTGTGAGATCATTTGAGAAATGATAACGAGTTCCATTGTGGTGACATGTGGTGCGATGTGACCGTGAGTGAAACCCGTGGACTTTGCTTGCTTTTTGTTTCGGACGAAAGGGGACGGGAGGAAGGAAAAGGGGGTGGGCGGTGGTGTCGTATATATGAGCAGTAAACAGGCATCCGCTTCGCTCGCATCATTTCCTATACAATTTTTTCCCCATACGACCAGTATGGGACTAAAAGCTTGCCCTTTTTTTCCCTGTTCACCGTTCTTTCCTTCCACTGTGTGTGTGTGTGTGTGGGGTGTGTGTGTTGTGTGTGTGTTTTGTGTTGTGTGTGGTGTGTGTTGTGTGTGTGTGTGTGTGTGTGTGTGTTGTGTGTGTGTGTGTGTGTGTGCAAGCGCGCTCGCGATGTTCCTCCATCCCTCTCTCCACCCCCGTCTCAAACCCTCCTCAACCCGATTCTTACTCCCATCTCTGCACACACGCTCAAAGTGTCTGAGATTTGTTAGTGTGGCTGGACACTGACAAATTGACTCCTAAGTTTTTGACCCCTCAGCACACTCATGCTTTGTGCCCTTGTCTCTTGTCAGAGAGGCAAACCATTTGAGAACAGCATTTTACCAATCCTGGCTCACTTGCTCCTCCACCAAGTTTTTTGGGCGAAAGTGGCCTAAAAACCGCCTTTTCCTGTTCTCTGACAAGTAGACTTCAATAACCCAAAAAAAAAACGATTTTTTACAAACAGACATACGTGTGGGATTATCTGTTTTCAATACTAATTTACTAAAGTTTTTAGATTTCAGTTTTTGTTTAATCTTATGTTTTCCTGATCGTTTTAAATAACATCATTTTCACGCAAACATTCATCAAATGCATCTCTGTCTTTCATGTGAAATAAAACTACAGTCTTTAACTGTTCTCTAAATCTTTTAAAACCGAGTTATATTTTTGACACAAAATCCACACACTTATCCCGCATGCCTCCACTGAAAGCTAGTTCGACAAAGTGTTTCTCTTTTTAACTAGTCTCTTTCTGCTGAACATCTCTATAATAAATAGTGTCTGCGTTCCTTCAAACAATAGAAAAGCGTTCTAGACACTCACTCAGTTTAATGCTAGGATTAAACTAAAAATATGTTATCATCAGTCCATAAAACCTTCTATCATCATATGCTTTGTTCCATTTAAGTGTTGGGCAGAAATCACAATATGATCAAAATTAAACGATAAACTGTTTGTAACAGGTCGAGGATAAATATTGTTTTCCACAACCAGTTTGTCCACAAATTAATGAACAATGAGGGGTTTTTGTCATAAAAATTTAACTGCTCCAAGTTTTTATAACAGAACTTAATCTAATCCAGTTATTTTTTTTATCATGCTCTCTGTCAAAACTTGTCAGTATAATAAAATCCTATAAGGTCTAAATGTGTAGATTAATCCAATTTAGTTCTGTAAGATTATTTCTATTTAGACTAATATTGATTTTGTGCTTGTTGTTATGACCTTAATATCCTCACCATTGTAAAGAATGACGACAGTAACTTTAAGACTGTCCACGTCTAAGTTGTTGCCAGCTAATTAGAATTCCTTTTAGAAGGACGTCACTAACGCCCACAACCCCATCCCTCCCCTATCTTTTAAGACAGAAATTTCAAATATCATGTGAACGTGTCTCCTAATTTCATTTGCGGAATGAACTGTAATTTTGTAGAAGCATCTTTTAAAACCGTTCTTTCTGTGAGGATGTACTGTTTTTTCTCATACGGCTTTATTTCAATCTCTTTCCGACTATTGTCGTCCGGCATAAGACTTACATGTAAAGGGCCAGAGTTGAATGCTTTCTGAAACTTTTTGACGGCTAAAAAATGTAAATGGGCTTATGAATTCAAATTTTATTTCCCATTCTAAATATGGTTCTAAATGCCATTTGAGGTCAGTTTTCGAACTATTTTATATTCATACTGGCCAACATTATTTGCTTCTAGATTGCGCAGTTGTTCTAGTTTAGGAAACTTTTTGCTGTCGCTAACCTCTTTGCGTTTATAATCACCATCTTAGTGTACTCAAAACCATACAAAGTGCCTATTTCACCATTCTGTTCAAAGTCCACACGTCTGCAAGGTCTTTTAATTCTAAAGTTATACACCTCACAGGCGCTAATGTAACTCCGGATTCATCTGGCCCGCGCGACATTTTTAGTACAGTTTATATTATTTTATTTCCAAAACAATGTGCAGGTTATCACATTTTACGACTTTTCCCCGTTTTGTCTTTGATTTTTATATTAAATGATCCGACCCTCCCACAAACTAATCTTTTAACTGTAAATTAGGGAATTGTATAAATTTCATAATCGCAATATGCAGCTTTCCCTGACGGCAGAGCTCTTAAAACAGTTGAGTGCCTTCCATCATATAAGTTTTCATCAGTGCTTAGCTCATCTAAATGACATAGAGTAATGAATGTACTGTAAGATCGAGCGGATTTTCCCCCTCATAAGTAGTTTTGTTTGGTGTAACTCTAAAACTATGAACAGCTGATTGGCAGTTGTAAAGCCTAACATTTTAGCTAGCTCTACATCAAAAAGGTAATGTACTACTTCTTTTCAGGTTTGAATGATAACATTATTTTTTAGATTTGCATTGTTAAGTTTGAGAGTAATGTCAAAGTTACTCATTGCTTCTTTTAGTGAGCAAAACCCGTAATAACCATCAGGTATGATTACCTGGTCAACTTTGGACCCTGATTTGTCAACTTTAGAATCGAATTATTCCCTTGGCTTCAGTTATATTAAACCATTTGACTTTGTAGAATATTTCATGGAGTGCGACCATTTTGGTTCCGCAATCGTTCTCAACAGCATGTTTTAAATCTGTAGGACTGTCTTGAGTTGTTATTGTTACAAACATTTTTAAACAAAATAAAAATGAGCCGTTTAAATATCAAAAATGCAAATACTGTTGGCCCCACCAACCTAAAAATATAGAA
>JAFLJL010001777.1:0-56718 GCA_018398815.1 Conus ventricosus | reverse complement strand
TGCTTCCAAAGGATCAAGAGTGGACCAAATGATGTTTGGCCAAACAGGACGGGGAAAATGTCATTTTTTTATCCCACCAACAGAACAAACTGACTTGTGTCCATCAAACAGGATCAAGAGTGGACCAAATGATTGCTGCAACAGACGGGAAACAGTCATTTTTTATCCACCAACAGAACGACTGACTTGTGTCCATCAAAACAGGATCAAGAGGGGAAACAAATGATGCTGCAACAGACGGGAAACAGTCTTTTTTTTATCCCACCAACAGACGACTGACTTGTGCCCATCAAAAGGATCAAGAGTGGACCAAATGATGCTGCAACGACGGGAAACAGTCATTTTTTATCCCCCAACAGAACGACTGACTTGTGTCATAAAAACAGGTCAAGAGTGGACCAAATGATGCTGCAACGACGGGAAACAGTCATTTTTTATCCCACCAACAGAACGACTGACTTGTGTCATCAAACAGGATCAAGAGTGGACCAAAATGATGCTGCAACAGACGGGAAACAGTATTTTTTACCCACAACAGAACGATGACTTGTGTCCATCAAACAGGATCAAGAGTGGACCAAATGATGCTGCAACAGACGGGAAAACAGTCATTTTTTATCCCACCAACAGAACGACTGACTTGTGTCCATCAAACAGGATCAAGAGTGGACCAATGATGCTGCAACAGACGGGAAACAGTCATTTTTTTATCCCACCAACAGAACGACTGATTGTGTCCATCAACAGGATCAGAGTGGACCAAATGATGCTGCAACAGACGGGAAACAGTCATTTTTTATCCCCCAACAGAACGACTGACTTGTGTCCATCAACAGGATCAAGAGTGGACCAAATGTGCTGCAACAGACGGGAAACAGTCATTTTTTATCCCACAACAGAACGACTGACTTGTGTCCATCAAACAGGATCAAGGTGGACCAAATGATGCTGCAACAGACGGGAGAAACAGTCATTTTTTATCCCACCAACAGAACGACTGACTTGTGTCCATCAAAACAGGATCAAGAGTGGACCAAAATGATGCTGCAACAGACGGGAAACAGTCATTTTTATCCACAACAGAAGACTGACTTGAATGTCCATCAAAACAGGATACAGCAGTGGCCCAAATGATGCCTGCAACAGACGGGAAACAGTCATTTTTTATCCCACCAACAGAACGGACTGATTGTGTCATCAAACAGGATCAAGAGTGGCCCAAATGATGCTGCAACAGACGGGGAAACAGTCATTTTTTATCCCACCAACAGACGACTGACTTGTGTCATCAAACAGGATCTAGAGTGGCCAAAATGATGCTGCAAAGACGGGGAAACAGTCATTTTTTATCCCACCAACGAACGGACTGACTTGTGTCCATAAAACAGGATAAAGAGTGGACCAAATGATGCTGAAACAGGGGAACTCATTTTTTTCCCCCAACGAACGACTGCTTGTGTCCATAAAACGGGATCAAAGGGGCCAAATGATGTGAACGCGGGAAAACGTCATTTTTTATCCCACCAACAAAACGATAAATTTGCCCTCAAACAGGATCAGGTGGACCAAATGATGCAAAACAGAGGGGAAACAGTCATTTTTTATCCCCCCCAACAAAACGACGACTTGTGTCCATCAAACAGGATAAGGGGCCCAAATGATGCTGCAACAGCGGGAAACAGTCAAAAAAGAGAATCAAAGGGCCTTACGACTGCTTACCCCAGGAGCGGATAAAAGATCGCCTTCAAAGTGCAGTCAAGGATTCCAAAACCCAGCTGGGGCGAAAGCATTGCCGGCTCTCTAATTGATTCAAGAAAAACACTGTTGAGAATCCCACCCCAGCAAGTGAACCAAAACACATGTTTGGTCCAGGGTGAAAAAACTCCTGCCTATTTTAAAGACTGTTTATCGAAAGTGATGAACGCATTTGAACTTGAAACAACTCACCTTCTGTTTTTATTGATGTTAGTTTTAATCCTGTAATCCGGGCAGTTCATTTTGTTTAAAAGTTTGTTTTTTTTCGCGTTCTTTTGTTGATTTAAAGACAGGGGGTTTTTCAAAATTTATAAAATGACTAAGTAGAAAATCTTTCCCCGGAACTACTATAAGGCTTTTTGCAGATGACGTTTAGTTTTTTAAAAACAACGAAGAAAGAAGGAACTCGCATTTCAAGAAGATCTAAACGCTTTAAAAGAGGGGGAAAAAGAATTTGGGAAAAAAGGGAATTTTTTCTCCCAAAAAAGTGCCAAGTGTTGCGTTATGAAACAAACGCTCCCCAATTAGTCAATTATTCTATCCATAATATTTTCTTAAAGAAACTAATGCTGCAAATATTTGGGGATTAAGATAGTCGTCTAAAATGGAAAAAACCCTTACAATTTAGTATGTAAGAAAGCAAAAACATTTAGTTTTTTTTCAGGAATTAAATGTCCCCCCAAAAGGTTTTAAAGACGAAGTACAAAGAGGGGTTAGCCAGTACTGGAATAGGTTGCTCAGTTTGGGTCCTTCCCCATCTAAAGGACTTGTACCTCGAAAAAGTTTCAGAAGAGGCGCACGGTTCGAAAACGGGGAACCACATCAGAGAAAAGGGGAATACTAGGAAGAATGAGGAAAATTAAAGGAAAAACCCTTGAAGAGGAAGGCTTTTTTTTTAAACTTAACCCTTTTTCAAAGGCAGAGCTAAGAAATTGTTTTCCCCAAGGGAAACAATAGTATTAATAAAGTGCCCCAGGAGGGGGGTTAAATTTTTATACCATCCCCTGCTCAAATATGACGCCACTTACTTTCTTTTTATCCTTTTTCTGAAAGGCTGGGGGAACTCACTCCCAGGTGCATCAAGATTGCCAAATGCAATCTCATTAAAAAAAACAATTGATTCGACGTTTTGAGTTGCATTTGACGATTTTCTATTTTTACTTCCCCGTATTTTATTTTTTAAGGGCCCCGGGTTTTTGGGCCATGCTTTTAATTTTAAATATCGGTGGCCCCCCTTGTTCCCCAAATTTGCCCCCGGGGGCCCAAACATTGGTCGATGTTTTATGTTATTTTTTTTTTTTTTTTTTTTTAAACATGCGCGCTGGTTGACCTACTCGTTTTGAGTAAACCCATTTTTTAGGAGAAAAAGAGAAAAAGGATTTAGGTTGCGTTGCTAGTGACGACAACCACAATAGGAGTGACTTCCTTGGCGGCCAAATGTCGGCAAACGATTACAAAACTCCTGGACTCGCTCGCCCTTCCGTGGGGCACCCCACAAGAAAAAACAAAAAACAATCCCCAAAACCTCCCCACCCCCCCCTTAAGCTGAAATCAAAATTTGTCTGACAAAACGCGAAAATCTTCGAAAACCCCCAAGATACGCAGAGTCTAGTTGGTCGTGAAAGGAGAAGAAAAGAAAACTGCTTTTTTAGTAAATTTGCTTTCCCCTTCAGGGCCCTGTATTGGTTTTAAATTTGGTTTTTCCTGGTTTGGAATAAAATGTTGTCCTGCCCCTTATCCAAAATGTAGGTAAGCCATAATTTCTTTTTTTGTGATACCTTCTGAAATCATCGAATTAACAAATTGGAGTGAGCAAGCCTAATTCTTTTTGAACTTCTCTTTTGTTTTTCCAAACCGAAATCTTTCATACTCTTTTTTTTTTTTTATTTTGCAACGAGAAGTTCGAAAAATCCGAAAGGAAAACACAAACTACGTTATGCCTTCCTCTCTCTTTGCTTTTCGGTCGTAATTCTTGACGGAAGACTTTAAAAACCAGTAACAAGGGAAACAATAGGCTCGAAATTGCCCAAGGGGGGTTTCTAGCTAAGCCCCAAATTAAAGCACATATCTTACCCCGGGGGGTGGTTGTGAGTCCGATATTTTTTTTTTCCCCTTCGTTTTTTTTCCTACTATTTTTTTGTAATGCACTCAAATCATCGGGTTTGATTTTTAAGGTATGTATAGGTTGCAATAGAGAGAGAGAAAAGGAGAGAGGAGAGTGAGAGAGAGAGAAGGGGGAAAAGGAATGGAGGGGGAAGGAGAGAGAGAGAGAGAGGAGAGAGAGAGAGAGAGAGAGAGAAAGACAAGACAAGAAAAGACAAAATTCTTTATTTACGGGATAATAGAAAAAGCAGGAGGGTTTTTTTTTTTAATCCAGTCCTTGCCCTGTGTGGGTCAACAATAAAAAAATTTAAAAGGCAAAAAAGGAAGCATGAAAAGTGCTGAACTCAATATAAAGGGGATTAAATTTTAAAAAGGGGAAGAAAAAAGGGGAAAAAAAGAGAGGGAGAGAGGGGAGGAGAGATGGGAGAGAGAGAGGGGGAGAGAGAGAGAGAGAAGAGAGGAGATGCAGGAGCGAAGGGGTGCGGTGTAAGTCGCGGAGGGAGAAAAAGGGGGGGGGGGGGAGAGAGAGAGAGGAGGAGGAGGAGAGGAGAGGAGGGGGGAGGGAGGGAGAAAGGACAGAGAGAGAGAGGGAGGGGGGGGGGGGGGGGAGAAAGGGTAGGTGGGGCTTAAAGGCATTTTTTAAAACACTCGGAATCAAAAAATTCCAAAGAGTACAAAACAATTATTTTGAAACCCCGGGGGAGGGGGGGGGGGGGGGGAAAATAAAAGCAAAAAGGAGGTGGGAAATGCTAATGATACCCCAGTGTCCGGGTAGGAAGGGATATTATGGAAAAAAAAATCAAGTTTTCCAGCGAACCGTGAGAGAGGAGGAGAGAGAGAAGAGAGGAAGGGAAGGAGGGAAGAGAGAAAGAGAGGAGAGAGCCCAATAAAAACCCAAAAGCATTTCGCAAAATGAAAATTGAGGGCAGGGGTAGTGGGGAAAAACACACACCACACCACACCACACCACACAAACACACACACCCACACACACCACACCCCCCACAAACACACACACAACTTGTTCATTAAACATACTACTAAACAAAATAACAACTATGCTTTTTAAATTACAAAAAACCTTTCTATGTCAGGTACATAA
Organism: Conus ventricosus; assembly: GCA_018398815.1. Taxonomy (NCBI): domain Eukaryota; kingdom Metazoa; phylum Mollusca; class Gastropoda; order Neogastropoda; family Conidae; genus Conus; species Conus ventricosus. The sequence goes on along the minus strand of JAFLJL010001777.1, from coordinate 51,758 downwards.
AAAGGGCAAAGGGGTGGTGGTGATCGGTGGTGGATTTATGGCGGGTATGAAAGTACTGGCACAAAAGATGGTTGAAATAATGGTTTTTGAAGGTTGATATGCTTTGGGCGCTTGTTTGGTTGTTCAGGGGCGGTTCCAATGACGGAACTGAATATTTTAAAAATTGTTTAAATAAGCAATTCTAGGAACAGGGACAAAAGTTTGGGTAGGCCCTTGGGGGAATTTATTGAAAATCTGGAATAATGTTGGGGTCCCTTCAAGAACAACTTGGCATTATGCCCCTTTGTTGTATTCTAACTCAGACTTAATGGGGACTTGTTTTTTTTAGTCCGAGTCCAGAGACTACGCTTTTTAGGGGGGATAATTTGATGTGCTTGTGCGGCTAACAATGGTTTGGAGAGTGTTAGCGCTAGACAGCCATAGAGTAGATCCATGTCTATGTATGTTGAATTGAGACGGGAAAAAAAAGAGCTTGCGTGAATGGGGTCGAGGAAGCGTTTGTTTTGGAGAGTTGATAAATTTTGTGAAATTTTTTGGCATAGTGGGGTTATGTCCCCCCAATCTTTTTTATCAATTTTTTCCTAGCATTTGAGGCATGAAACCCTGTTAAACGGGTTCTTTTTTAAAGTGTACAGGAGGAATTAAGAGATTTTGTCTTTTTTCCCGGGTTGTGATAAGCATGGATTTTTTTTTTTTGGGTTTTGAAGCGAATGTGTTTAGTTCGCCCTTTTCACGAGTTTGGGCCCCTTTCTTGAAAGTTTGGCAAAAAACGAAAATCAAAAGTTTTTTGGTGGTTGTTGTGTCACAGCAAAAGTTCACAGGGGATGGATATGAAGAGGGAGATCTTTTGATGTAAATTGGGAAAATAAGGGACCCAAGATGGCCCCTTGGGGGGCCCCATGGGAAAAGTGTTTGAAATGAAGAGAAGGTTGTTTTAAAATTTTTCACACATTGTTGCTTTTTGGAGTTGGTGAAAAGGTAAGATTTCCCGGGAAAAGTTTTACAATTTTTTAATTTTTAAAAGAGGTGTGGTCTATCACATCAAATGTTTTTTTGAAATCAAAAAATGGGAAACCCCACAATTTTTGTTGTTGTTAAGCTTTTTTTAGCCAGTCATCAACCGGTTTGATTAGTGCTGTTGGGTATGAATGGTGTGTCGGAACCGGACGTTTGGATGAAGAAGTGGTATGTTTAAGGTGGTGTAATGTGTGTTTGTTTATGTTTTTTTCCCAAAAGGTTTTGGAAAAGGGGGAAAAGTTAGAGGTCTGTGTTTTAGGGTCTGAGCTGTCACCTGCTTTGTAGTAGGAATGACTTTTGTTTTTGAAACTATTGGGAAAATGATTTTTGCGATACTAGATTGCAGACTTTATGTAAACGTATCTGTAAATTGCGGGGACTGATAGTTTGAGAATTTTGCCGTCTGGGCCCACCCACCCCGCAGGTATGATTTTTTAGGTGTTTTTTAGGTAGTGAAGTTCAAATACTGTTTTGGGGAATATAAAGTTCAGAGTGTGTTTTTTTCATGGCAAATTATTGTTTCGTTTTGAAGGTCGTTTGATCTTGAAGAATCAGCCGTGACAACTTTATTGGTATAGGCAAAAGTGGGTGTTCAGTTGTTCGCAGGATGTTTTTAAAATATGTTGATTTTAAAGGGAAGATTGTTTTTTGAAAGCTGTTAAAGTCCCCATCCAATTTGGGGTTCTGATTTGATGAAAATTGTTCTAAATTTGTATTTCGTTTTTTCTCGCGTTTCTGTGTTTATTGCATTTTCAGTTTCTGTTCCTCTTCTACCCCAATTTTTTTTTTTTGAGTCTCTAAATAACCTGCCCCCTGTAACCTTTGGGGTTTACCTCCCGGTTTGGGTTTTATGTCGTATTAATTTTTTTAGGGGGGTGTTTATCATTTTTTCTATAAAGTTCTGATCCAAAATTCCACAGCAAATCGGGATCGTAATTTTGGGTAAGGGATGGAGATTTGAGCTAAGCAAGTCATGTGAAAATTTGGTTCTTAAGTAGTAAAAGACGGAAAAGGTTTTTTGTCTTGTGTCCGTTTTGGGAAATTTTTTTACCCCTTTTTTGGGCCATGTGACACCACTGGGAAATGTCACTCTTTTTAAAACAGGGACACAGGTTTGCTATGTGAGTTTTTATCTGAAAATAAATATGGCGAAAGGTCTTAGAGTTTGGGTGTGACTCTGTTGGAAATTCGTGGTTATGTAGGTTAAACAGATTAAATGCTTGGTCCTTGTTTTTGTGTTTTCGAAGGCTGGTTAAAGTCCCCGAGTAAAAAAATTTCCCCTTGGATTTAGTGAGACTGCTCCATATGGAAAAAATTTGTCGCCCCAGTTTATCTTTCGAGGGTTCCTGTAGCAAAACCCAAAACCAAAAGGGAAAGGGTTTTTTTTCAGCTTAACTTCTATCCAGAAAATTCTACCCTTTTAGTTCTAGGGTAGAAGTCGTTTGAAGCAAAGGGTTTTCCCCTGGGGAAAAAGAAGCCCCGTCTCTTTCGTTTGTGCAGGATTTTTCCCGGATTAGTTATATCTGGAATGCTAATCATTGTCGGTATGTGTTGTTTCTGGTTTCAGAGACCCTAAATATGGAAAGGTTTACCATGGTTCCAAATCAGTGTTGTTATCTGATGTCTTTTTAAAATGCATGTTGGATTTTTAAGGGACAGATTCGAAGCCTTCTTGATGGCCTAAGGGTTTCTTGTATTTGTATTTGTGCACTGATGTGGATTTTGGAAACCGATTCGCACGTTACTGTTTTTGGGGGTTGTTTGATCAAAAAAACACAATAAGATCACATAAAAGGGAGGGAAAATGGGTTTGGTTTACACCTGTGAAACTTTGGGAAAACCCAAAAAATATGAGAGAAAAGAAATTTACAGTATTTGTCAGTAAGCCCCTCGATCGTGGTACTGTGGATAAAATTTTCTGAAAAAAAAAATTACAGCCCTCAAAAAGGGAAAGAAATTTTTGAAGGAAAATTACAATAAGGGGATAGAAGGGGGGGAAAAAAAAAAGAATAAAAATCCCCCCAAAAAATGCAAAGAATAACCTTAAAAAACGAGAACAAATGTAAAAAAAAAAAAAAAAAAAAAAAGTCACTTATAATTTCAAAAGTCACAAAAGCGCACTTGTAAAGTGCGAGTTGGCTTGCAAAAATTTGCCCGTCGCAGTAAATAGCATTTTTTTTGGGGATTTCCCCTGGCAGAGGCTTTTTTCAGTCTCTTTTCAAAGGGTACGTTCGCACTTTTACGAAAATTTCTTAATATACTGGTTTAAAGTTCCTAGATACATGGAATCGCACTCCCGGCACAGGGTAAAAGTTCCACCACACACAAAACACACACAACACACCACACCCCCCCACACACACACACATAGTAGGTTAAAGGGAAACCGCTCGCAGTTAATTTTTGCATGAAAAAAAAAAAAAAAAAAAAAAAAAGTGTGTAGGGTGAGGAAAACCCCCAGGTAAAAAGCCTTGGTACCACAGTCCCTTGGTCTCCTTCGCAGCACAGTTTCTGTTGCAGAGGAGGTGTTTTTGTTGCATTTTGGTCCACGGAAATATAAAAGGAAAATTAAAAAAAACCATCTACATACATACCTACAGACATGGCACGTAGCCGCATAATCACACCACACACCCACACACCCAAACACACACCCCACCAAACACACCCCCAAACACACAACAACCAGCACAGCCCCAAAACCGAGAACAGAATCCCCTCTAAAAGAAACCCAAACAACACTTTGTGCGCGCGCGCGCAAACCACCCCAACCAAAAACACACCCCACAAAACATTAAACCCAATTCTACGGACAAATTAACAATCTTCCTAATAACATCTTACAAATAGAGCGCTCTTGCACTCATGCTGCACTCTCTCCCCCTCCTCTTCTCTCTCTCTCTTCTCTCCCCTCTCTTCTCTCTCTCTCTTCTCTTCCTTTTTACACACACACCACAACACCACACAAACCCAAACACATATACAAACGCACACTATCAAAACACAGCGCACGTGCGCACGCCCAACAACAACACATACAACACAAAACACACACACCACCCCCACCCACACACAAAACCCACACCCCCCACAAAATTAACCCCCTAAAATACAACTCAAAGGAAATGCTCCTTTCGTAAAAAACTTAACCCGGGGCCCTCAAATGGGGGAAAACAATTAAACATTTGTGCTCTTCGCCACCCCAAAACGGGAAAACCTGAATCAGAAGGTGGGGGAAGCATGGGGTGCTGGGGGGTGGAAGGGGCCCATCCCATGGTGATGTAAAGGAGACAGGCCCGTGGAAAGTAACTGAAGGGTGGGGGAAAAACAGGCTGGTGGGGGGGGGGACAGACCGTTAAACCAGGGAGATGGCGGAAAAAAGCGCTCTCGCCTGTGGAACCATGCGGGCGTAATTCGGTGTCGGGGAAACGGTGACGGGCCCAGGGTGCTGTCACTGTCGACAAAAATTGGGTGGCGGGGGTCTTGGGGATCTTTGGGGGGGGGAGGGGTGCGGTGGGGAAGGTGTTCAAATAACCCCTAGTGTTGGTGTTATTTGGGGGTAGGCTTTTGAGGAGGGGGCGGGCTGGACTTTTCTGGGGTATCGGTACGCACAAGTAGCTGGATGGGGTGGAGGGGATTTGGAGGGGGGATGGGGGAGACGTGGAAGTGCGTAAACCTGCGGGGGTTTTTGGGAATTCGGGGGGTAAATCGGGGGGGGGGGGGGGAAATTGGGGCATGTGGCTGTTGGTAGCAGAGACGTGTGGCGTGTAGGGGTGGGTAGGAGGGCCTGTCGTTTAGGGGGGAAGGGTTTTTTGGTCACACGTTCCCTCCCTTCCTGTGGGTTGTTGGGTTTGAGTCACGCCGTTCGGGGCACCGACGGGTGGTGAAGGTGGACAATGGCTGTGAATTTAACCCCCATTGCTGAACGGCCCCTCCTAAAATGGTGGTCGTTGCTGGGGCGGTGATGGGTTCAGAGGGTGGCCCTCTTGCGGGAAAATTTGCAGGGGCCCTGAGTTGGGCTTTGGGGAAGACTCGGGGGCCCACTGCACAATGAGCTCCGCCCTGTGCATTGATATTGCCCCAGCTGGCTTGATGTTAGAGCTCGCGCAGTCACCACCCCCCAAAATGGAAGGTGCGTCATCCTTTGGGGGTTTTGGTTTTTGCTTTGCAAGCCATGAGTCAGCTGGCGACTTAGATCGTTGGCACACTCCAAACTGAGCGTGGCCTGGGCATGAATATATCTCGGGTGCAGTCATCAGCATTTGTTGAGGCCCGTCTATCAAGGGAAAACCTTTTGAAGGGGGTGGGGGGGACACGTTGAGGAGATAATTTTTCGGGGATAGGTTTGCCTGACAAAGGGGGATGGTTGGATATGGGGCAGGGGGATTTGTCCATTGGGGGGAGGGGTTTTGCCCGTACTTTGTCCTTGAGTTGTTTTGGGTGGGGCTGAAGGGGGTGGTGCTCCTGTATAAGTGTGCGGAGGAGGTGGGGTTTTTTGTGTCGGGGGAGGAGGAAAATTGTTTTGTTGGGTGGGGAGGATTTTTTGAATGGATTTACTTTTTAGATTTTTTTTTGGCTGGGGTTTTTTGGGTTTGAGGAGTTTTGTCGTTGTCGATGAAGACTTTGGGGAGGGGGTTGTGTCGTAGGGCGTCGTTTTTTTTTGAAGGTCTGTTGGTTTCCTGTAGTTTTGTTGAGAGCAGAGATTTCGTCCGGGGGGGGTTTGGTGACCCAAAGGAATTCTTCTGAGGCACCAGTGTCTGATAAAGCTAAGTTTGTGGGACTGTTGTCGGTTGGGTGTCAGCCCCTTTCATGAGCTGTCAAACGTCGTGTGTTTGACGTAGTCACGGGTTTTTTGTTGTCGTTTTGTCACCAGGTTTTGTAAAGGGGGCCATTAGCTTCTAGTGTTTTCTCGGTCGTTGTTGGGTGGCTGTCATCGCTGTCACTGTTTGTCGTCTCTTCCCGAGTGTCAGTTTTTGGGTTTTGATGTGCTGTTTTCCGAATGATTGTCGTGTTTTTGTTGGGTTCCGCCCGGTGCTGTGACAGGGGTTTTTTAATGTTTGTATTGTTACTGTGGTGAAAGTCTAAAAGGGGAAAAGGGAAGAGGGATTTTTTCCCGTCACGAGGTGGAGGGTGTTAGGTGAATCACTATATCGTCATGGAGGGAAGGTAGGAAAGGAGGGGGTGGTGTGTGGGATGGAATGGGAACACAAAAAGGGCGCTTGAAGAATTGCGGGCCCGTGGAGACGGTTGGAAACAACCCTGTTTTCCTGAAAGGGCAGTACTTTCCCAGTCCACCGGGTGTGTGGGGGTTGCCTGGCCCGTGCGGCGGTAAGGGTTTCGGCCTGTGCTCGCTACACACTGCAGCGACGGGGGTGTGCGGAAAACTGGGGGCCCTTGTTGGTTGGCCCCGCGGTCAGGTGTGACAAGTCAGCGTGTTGGAACCCTCATTGCCCGTCTTGGAAAAGCTGGGCCCCCTGAACTAAGTTTTTGTTGGTTGTGTGAAAAGGTGTATTTTGGTGTTTTTTGTTTGGGGCTTTTGTGAGTCGTTTTCAAGGGTTGCTGAAATGGTTGGTGATTTTGGGTGCAGTTAGTGGGTAAACTTATGTTGTGAATTTTGTGGTCTGGGTATGTGACCCATGTGTGGTGATGCCTTTTGGTTTGTAAGCCCCAAATATCATAAATTTTCGTGTATCCCCATTGGGCATTGCTTGTGGAGTGTATAAATGTTTTCTGGGGGGGTCCATTGTATGAATAATACGTCGAAAAAATGTTCCCGAGCGTCGCTCCTTTGTCCTGAGTATGGTGTGTGATGGGACCCATGACGAAACTGTACCCAGTTGCGCGGCAGTTCGCTAAAGGGGAAAACTAGGGCATGATGGTTGCTTGCTTACATCCGCTAATGTTTGGTTAAATACACAAACCGTTAATCGTTCAATGCACACACAATCAATAAAGCCAATCGGAGAAATTAGAGATGAAAGTGCACAAAACTACTGTCTTTTTACCTTGCATTGCCAATTCACGTTGAAAAAAACTTGTGTAAGTCACGGAACAAAATAAACACGTCTGCAATCGTCGGATACCCGGAAGAAGAGAGAGAGAGAGGAGAGAGAGAAGAGGAAGAGAGAGAGGAGAGAGGAAAGGGGGGGGAAGGGGGAGACGGAGAGGGGGAGAGGGGAGAGGGGAGGGAGAAGAGAACGAACGAAGAACGAAGAAAGGGAAAGAACGAACGAAAAGTTGGTTAAAGAGGGAAAAAGAATAGCCCCAGTCAGTGGCTTTTTTTCCCTCCAGCCCCCAAACAATAAATACTGGGGAAATCTTGCATCGAACTGCATTTTTAAATCTAAACAAAATGATAATGGCAATTAGAAAAAGGAATGCCCCAATATAACTAGAGGAAAAGAGTGTGGGAGAGGGGGGGATGGAAAGCGACTCAAAGAGAGGAGGGTGGGGCTTGGAGACAAGAATAAAAAGATGGGGGTCTTGACACAAGGAAAAACAGAAGAAAACGATTTAAGAAAAAAAAGGGAAAAAGAAGAAGAAGAAAAAGAAGAAGAAGAGAAAGGGAAGAGAAGATGATGATGTGAAGAAAGGAAAAACAAGGAGAAAAGGAGGAGGAGGAGGAGGAGGAGGAGGAGGGGAGGAGGGGAGGAGAAGCTATAAAAAAAATTGGGCATGCAAACTACAATGAAAAAGGTGGTAAACTCAAGTCAGGAAGAAGGGGAAAAAGAGGAGGAGAGAGGAGAGAAAAGGAGGGGGGGGAGAGAGAGAGGAGAGAGGGAAAAGGAGAGGAGAGAGAGGAGAGGAGGGGGGGTTTTTTCCAACCACCCAACAAATTTTTCGATTTTTTTAAAGGAGTGCTGACGGCGGAAAAACGAAGCAAAATTTTGAAAGAGAGGGTGTTGATCCGCCCCAAAGACATTTCCAAACAAAGCACAGGGCGACCTGAGCTTTTAACCTCTTGGTTTTTCAGGGCCAAAAAAAAAAAAAAAAATTTAAAAATTTGGACGTACAAAAAAGAACGAAAATGACTATCTGTTTTGTCCATGGGTGGGAGAAAGCCCGGGGGGGGGGGGGGGGGGGGGGGGGGGGGGGGGAAGAATGCGGAAGAAGACCCAAAGGGTTGAAAAGCATTGTGTCTTTCTGTGCTTTGTTTGTCAAGTCATGCGGTAACTAACACCCTCTCTTTCAAAATTTATTTTTTGCGCGACCTTTGGGCTTGGTGTCAATGTATGCTGAAGGCCATTCTTCCCGATCTCGTTAGAAAGTTGTTTATTTTGAAGTGATGTAGTGTTGATATTGTTTTAAATTTAAAAATGTGAATGAATAACAGCAGACAAAGGGTTGACCCCGTATTTTGTAAAAAAATGCGTGACAGACCAAAAGTGGGAGAGATGAGGGTTGGGAAAAAGGTTGGATGGTTGTGGGTGGAGTATGGGGAAAAAAAATAAAGATGGTGGTCCCACTCAGGCCCGGAACTAGGGCGGGAGCCCAGCCAGTTATTGTCTTTCTTTTATTTAATTCGAGATGAAGAGGGGAGACCCGTGCCCGAATGTAGCATTTACTGATTTTGTAGCGGTTAAAAGTGGTAGGCTGGTCTTTTTTCAATACCTACTCACAAAAGGTGTTAAAAATCTTGTAAATTTTTTAAATATTGAGAATATGTACACCGTGATTAAAACTATGTAGATATTTGATGTGGTGACTCTTAGATTATTTGTGGGGGACTCTTCACTGGTTATTTGAATGTTTGAATTTTTTTAAAAGGGGTTTGTTCTTTGTCCTACCTTTCTTTTTATGTATTAACAGACTCGCACTGACATGTTTTCTGGGGCAAACAGCAAAACAAATTATACCCGGTGATGTGGAATTTTCATACTGATGTGTGGGTTTTTAATAAAAATGGAAAATGCCTCGACAAATCAACAAAACAAAAAAATGTGCAAATGCCTCGACAAAATTAAAAAATAACAACTAAAAGGTAAATGCCTCGAAAAACAATAAAAACAATGATTTTACAAAATGCCTCGAAATCACAATACAATAAATGGAGGAAATGCCCAGACAAAAAATAAAAAAACTAAATGTAAAAAAATGCCTCGACAAAACGACAAAAACAACGATTAAGCAAATGCCCCAACAATCCTAAAAATAAATGTGCAAAAACCTCGACAATCAAAAAAACAGCATTAAAAAAATATGCAAAAATGAACAAATCGCTCAGAAAACAAAAGTAACGCAAAAAAAACATACACAACAAACAACAAACAGTTCAAGAAATAACAACAAAAACAACAAAAAACAAAAACACAAAACAACAACACCACCCAAAAAAGGCAGCCCCAAAAAAACCAAAAACGTTCCAGTAGTAAAGAAAAAAAACAAAAAAACCCACCCCACTTTCATTTACCCCCAAAAACAACAAGAGCAAAGAAGGTTTTCCCCACACTCAAGGGTTCGTTTTTTTACCCAGCACTCTGACTCGCCCCCATTCCTTTCCCGGGCGTCCCGCTGGGGTTGGGGGTTACGTCGGTTTCATTCCAAGCCCTTCACTGGCATAAACTACCAAGTAAGGTTTTCACCCCAGTCTGCGACGCACTCTGTCCAAGCCGGGGGCTTGCGCTTTCCTTTTGAGGGTCAAGCAGTGGGAACTGTCTTTCTGTCAGTGTCCCCCTCCCGGCCCAGCAGTGGTCTGTCAGAACCCCTCCAAGTGTTGGGTTCCCTCTAAGGTTTTTACTGTCGCAGTGCTAGGGCAAAGTGTCTCCGGAATGGAGGCCCAAGCATGGTCTGCACTATGTTTAAAATTTTCACGTGGTACGAAATAGCTCCCCCGCTAATACAAGTTGCTAGTGCTTCCTTAAGGCCGGTGTCGAGTCCCTAGCTAACTACAAGTTAGTAGTTGCTCTTCCTCAAGGCCGAGGTCGCTATTATAACAGCAAGTTAGCCCGAAAAACCCCACTCTTCAAGCTCCCCCGTCTCTGCCGAAGTTCGTCTGCTTGTTTTCCCGGTGCGGAACACTTTTCAGCGAGGTGCCTTCCCTGGCTGCCTACGTGCCCCGAAATGTGCATCATACACTCCCCCCCCACTTTATGAATGCTTTTTTCCCGGGGTTGCAGTGGGAAGGGAGCTCTTCACCTGCTTTGGCCCTGTTGTTTTGTGTCGATTTGGGGGCCTCTGAGAGTGTAGGAAAAAGGGGAAAAGGGGCTTTTAAATCAAATTTTGCCCTCAAACCCGTTTTCGGGCGAAAGGTCCTAAAAAACCCTTTTTCCGTTTTGAAAGTAAACTTCAATAACCCCCCCCAAAAAAACGTTTTCTACAAACTTTTCAGAGAGTAACGTAGGGGAAAGCAGCGTGGGGTGAACGCACCCCATAGGCAAGTAGAGGAAAAAGCAGCAGCCTCTGAACCACCCATATACAAAAGGGGGGGCAGGACCCGCCTGGCGACCTGTTTCTTACTAGTGACTGCATAAAAATTTCGAACCACGCAGTCTTTGTGTTGCGGCAATTGACCAGTGCCACGCGCGAGGGCTGATGTCCCGTGTCACTTTTTTCTCACTGACTGTGACCCAGAAGGAGCGTTTACTGTGCTCTTTACTGTGTTTGGTTGTTTATTTTAACAAGGGACTTCTGTGTTGGTTGTGTTTTTTTAACAAAGGATAAAGTTTTACTTTAAAGGGGAGTTAGAGTTTTGTTAATAAGTTTACAAATTTACAAATTTTTAGTTTTCAAAAATTTGCAAACAGAAGACAGACAAAACCCAGGCAGCAGCAGGGTTACAGAAACCAACATTAGGTGACACCCAGTCACTTTAAAAATGTTAACGCAAGAAATAATTTGCCAGTCAAACCAAAATAAAAAAGGTAGAAAATATTCAGAACTTGGTTTGCTTTTATTCTTTCTGCTGTGGCGCAAAGTAATTTGTTTTGCACACAGCCCACACACCCGGGGTCAGCTGGTGGCCCAGAAACCCCTACCCACACTCTGTCAGGGGCCCCCCCTGGTAATTACAGGTATGCACGAACCCCTTACCTGTTGCTGCCCACACCACCTGATACGCCCTGTAATTAGGCTGCGCGGCACAGCGTGCACCAGTCAATTAGTTGTCAAAGCCCACATACCCTTTTTGTACATTTATGTTGACGCATGGCTTGTTATTTTCTCTGTTTGGGTGTGCGTTAATATCTGGTAAACAAACGGGGGTTAAAGGTAACAATATTTGAAAAAGTAAACTTACCTGTTTTTCCATTTTCAGGTGAGAGGGTTATTTATTCCAAACTGGCTTCATGGCGGGATTTCTCTCGAAGTGAGATTTTTTTTGGCGGTTTAGAGGACGCTTCAGAAATTTTTTTTTTGTAGTTTGAAAGTTGTTGATTTCCAAAAAGGGTTGTTTTTCCCCAGTTTATTTATCCCTCTGAGGAATGCTGCAAGTGGGATTCTCAAAATTAAAAAATTTTTTGTTCAATTCACACACCCTTTTTAACCCCTTGCCATATGTAGATGTTCTTAGATTTTGGGTTTTCCTTCAAAACAAGGATTGTTTGCTTGTGGGGATGATTGTTTCTACTTCTTCAACGTTTTTGCTTTCTATATCTGGAATTGCATTCAGTGTGTTTCTAACTAACAGCCCGTCTTCAACTTCGAAAAAACTTAGTTTTTCTAAAAGATTTTTTTCCCGATAAAGGGAAAAGCTTTTCACGTTTTCTTTTCCGCCTTGTTGAAAGGGCGAGCAGGTTGCTTTTGGGAACCCATTTTTAGTTCTTTGTTGAAGTTCCCCCCTCTTTAATTCCTCTTTGCTTCAAAAAAAGATTGCACTTCTTTCCAAGTTGTTGAATAGCAGCATAAAGTCAAGGTGCTGTTTTATTCTATTTTTGTAATGCTTTGGGTTACCAGCGACTTCATCTTCGCAATCAATAGTTAAGTCTTCTTCTCTCCTGATCACCCCAAATTTTTTCATTTCTAGGCTAAATCCCGTTTATTGCTTGTTTTTTTTTTTCTAAGCAAGTCAGACTCCTGGGAATCTCGGATCCCCCTAATTGTCACTTTCTAAAACTTTTTTAGACACAAAACTTAAACGTCTTCCCCACCGATAGAGAACCACTGTGCTGGGGCATCAAAACGGGTGCGGTTTGGCCGCACTCCCAAAAGGGGGTTGAAGGGCCCTTGGGGATTGAGCAAAAGGCCCCCGGCAGGGTGGGATAAAAAAGTTGGACAACGTCATGTTTGGCAGCCTTGCTGGTAATTTTAAACTTGTCCTAATAGAACCCCCCGTGTTATGTGCGTGTGTGATCCCGATCAGCCCGAGTACCCCAAATCCTTTAAATTTTTAAATCCCCCAAGTCCTTAATTTAAGTTTTGATCAAGTACCCCCAAATTCTTAATTAAGTTTTAATTAAGGTCTTAATTTTAAATCCCCTTCAGTTTTTAATTAAATTCTTAATTAAATTTTAAATTAGTTCTTAATTAGTTTTCCTCAAGATGAATTAAATCATCCTTAAGTAAACCCAATTTTTTATTCAAGTTATCTTTTAAATTTTCAAAAAACAATTTTAATTTGTTTTTTTCTTAATGTAGATGTTAAAATAGTACACAACGCCTCAAAAAAAGCGTCATCGTTTTAGGTGTCTTGCTTAAAAACCCTTGGGTGTGAAATCGGTCAGCATGATCTTTAAAGAAGTTCTTCATCCCAAGCAATTACAATTCTGGTTAGGAAATGTTTTTATAGACTCCATGTTTTATTTATTGACTCCATCTTTTAAACAAATAATAAACCGCCATGATCTATTTTTATCAAAAAAAAATTTTAAAATTTAGTTCTTAAAATATTATTGCTTTTAAATGGATCAAAGATTTTTTTTTTTTGGCGGTGCTAACGTGCTGTTTTTTTCTGTATTTAGTGGTTCAGATTTTTTTTCTGTTTTGTTTTGTTGCCCTTCTTTTTATTTTTAAACCGTTTAAAAACTGCCCCCGCGCAGCAATGGCGCCAAAAATGGCAACAGTTTTAAGTTCAAATTCCATGGCTTTGGTGCCCCTTGAATTAAATTTTTTGTTCTGGAATGGCATTGGATCAAGTTGGGGGTTGGCGGTGTTTGTTTTTTTCTGTGATTTAACTGTAATTTTTTTGTTTTTTTCACTCTGCTAATTTTTTTCCTGCTGCAATGCGTCCGGATGGGTGTTTTACTGGCCCTTTTCCCTTGATTCAATTGTTTTTGATTCAGTGTTTCCGATTCTGCCGTTCATTTTTGGGGGAAAAAAAAATTATATGATTAAAAATAATTAATCCCCTGATTAACGGCAATAACAATGTTCCAAAAACTGTATATAAATCACAGCTTGAGATTTAATGACTTTGTTAAACTGGTTTGCGTTAAATCATGTAAGACTTTTTCAGAAACAATGGGGGCAAATTTGACTGTTTGTGTACAAATAAAAAACCGTTTGCCGACACTTTTACATTCTCGACCCCGCTGCGCTTCATACCTGTTGTGATACTTTTTTGTCTTGTGGCGACATTGTTAACTGTTCAAGCAGAATTCAGTTCCCAGGAAAAGTTTTTTTTTTCCACATGTGCCAAAGAATACAAACCCTTTCCTTTTTTTGGGGTTAAAAGTTGTCATCAACTTTTCATTTGTAGTTAGGAAGGTTTAGGCCCCCCTGTAGTGAGTAGATCATCGCTGTTATGTATTTTTATTAATTATAATTATTTTATTTTTTTAAATGAGCACCGAAAAAATATTACTAACCTTGTTTACCCTTTTGTGTTTTTGGGGGCCCAAGTGTAGGATACACGATGCTTTGGTTTTAAAACTTTTTAAAAATTTTAAAAAAACGGTCTTGGCCAAAAATAGCTTTGGGATTCCGCAAGTGATTGCTTTATTGCAGTTCTTCGTACGAAAGATTTTTTTGTTAAGCAAGGATTTAAATTCCCCGACCAAAATGTAAATTTTTTAAAAATTTCATTTATAAAAATGGGTTCACTCTAAAGATGATAGGCCCGGGGTGTGGTTAATGCGCTTGCTTTTAGGGAAGTAATTATGCGTTTGAAAAACGGGATGCGACGAGAGGAAAAAAAATAAATAGCTGTGGAGCAATAGCTGCAGCCAAGATCGCTATGAAAAGCAGAGAAATTTGGGAGTTAGATTTTTTTTAAAAACAATGAAAAAAAAAGGGGATGAGCTTTCCATTTTTAAAAACGTGATAAGCAATAAAAGGGTATTTTTTTAGTAAAAAGGGAAACCAATCAGACATTTTTCCCCCAAAATTTCAGTGACTTTTTCAAAACCCTCGAAAAAAAAAAGATGCAAGAAACGGGTTTTTTTCTTTGGCCTGCCCTTGGTATTTTTTTTGCGCATATATTGGTTTGAATAAAAAAAAAAAAAATTATTTTTACCAAAAGGGTTTTTGGGGGGATAACGCATTTAAAAAAACTGCCCGCAGCGGGGGTAGTGAAAAACAGCAAAAAGAATGGTTTTCTAAACAAAACAATTGGCAAAAATTTAATTTACCTGGCCTAGGAATACGAGACCCCACTTTGTGAATCAATAGACGCACCCATCAAATGGTCTTCTATATTTTTTCCCCCGATACGATTTGCGAAAAAAATTTTTTGTGCACTCCATCTTGAATAGTTAAGATCAAGATCGGAACCATTAACACAAAGAGTGTTCTTGGTTGGTGTTGCCTACAACTGTATACCAACGAGGCCCCCTTTAATTTCCTGCTGATTCAAGTTTTGATGGAAAAGAAAATTTAAAGGGCCAGTGAATCATTTTGTTTAAAACTAGGTTACCATTTTAAAAGGGCTTCCGGGTTCAAGATCCAGGCTTTGTTGAAAACTTTTAAAAAAACAGTTTTCTGAAAGACTTTTTTCTACCAGTATCACAGAGGCTGATTGACAAGTCTCGCAACACGAATGGGTTAGAAGACTGCCCTCGTTTTGCGCGCAAAGAATAAAAGAAAAATTTAAAGGGGTAAAAAAGTACAAGCAATCAAAAGAAAAAAATAAATGCTGTTGAAGGAGAGTCTTATCCCCGGGAAACTATTTTTTCGTTTGGTTTTTTTTTTTTTAAAGTAAGGTCCCCTTTATTTCCGGGGGAAGCGGAAGGGGCACTCGCATGGGGAAACCGATCCGTTTGGGGTTGATCCATATGAAATAAAAAAAATTGTAAAAAAAGAAACCCCCCCGTGTATTATTTACGAGAAAAAGACCAACCGAAACGCCGTCCTCAAAATCTTTTGTGAAGAAGAACTGCAAATAATCCGCCCCGACACAGTTCCCCTTTAATTATTTTAGGTTCTATAATGTCTATGATATGAAAACTTGGATTACAACACACGTTTTTTGTTTGTTCTTTAATGACTTTCTTTGTTACAACAGTTGTGTTGATTTCTGAGATTGATCGTTGTTTTTTTTCGTTGTCATGATGAAAAACTATTTTAAACAAGTTCTTTTTAGTTGTCATTGGGATATGCTCGATGCACAAACGCGGATTTCCTTTGCTTTTTAATGGTTTTCTCCTGGCTCGAAAATCTGTAATTTTTACCTTCCCCCTCTCCTTTTTCCCCTTTCCAGTAATTCACCTTCTCTTTCCTAAACCTTCTTTTTAGAATTTAATGCAAAGGGGAATCTTTAGGGGAATCGGATGTGTCGACCATCCGCTCGCTCCTTAGCACTTTTTAATTCCATGTTTATGATGTCTTTGTGGAATATCTATAACAAAAATATCTGTATCTGTGTTTAAGTACCTTTGGGTTGGAAGAGGGGTTTTAAAGGGTCTTAAAGAAAATCTAACATTTAAAAGCTTTTTTAATTTCCCCAAAACGTAAAACCCAAAAAAATACAGGTTTTTTCCAATTGACTTTCTTTTTTTTTTCATTATGCCCAAAAAATTGTATGAAAACTTTTAAAGTTGATAATTGGTTTTGAAGTCAGCTTTTTTGCTTCGTTCTCTTTGGTGACAAACTGAATTTTGGTGTGCGGTTTCCCTGTCTTTCGAAAAGCTGTTGTTCATCAGCGGGAAAAATCTTTTTCTGAAGGGTTTTGGGTTTTGTTTAAGATCAGTGTTCTTCATGATGTTGGGTTTTATGAATGTTCTTGATCAAAGCAATTTCGATGAAAGCTCCAAATTCAAACCTGTCTTAAATAAAATTTTAGAGTCTGTATGACGACATAATTTTTTTGCCGAAGATTAGGACAAGTTTAGGCGGCTTGTTTTTCGCCCTCTTTAGACTTTTCTGGGGTAGGTAGTCATTATGCAGGTCAGGAGTCATGGGGTATTCTAAGTCAACTTCTAGAATGAAACCCCGCTGTTGACCCCGGGGTAAAGTGCTCAACCCTTTAATGCTCTTTTGAAAATTTTTTTGGATTGTTTCTGTGTACATTTTTTAAATTACGTAAGGATTGATTGCGCCATAGCCCAAACCCTAAGTTGTTTTGGTCTAAATACATGGATGTAGACCTTTTTTGGATTATTTTGTCCCAAGTATTTTTGTTTTTTTACAGTAAAGATGCGACGCCTATAAATTCCTCACGCAATCCCTTTTCAATCATTGATCATTGGTAAAAAACTGACAATAACTCTGTACTCCCCGTAAATTTTTTGAAAGCGCCCCAATCATCCGGGGGGAAATGTAATGCGGGGATCCAGGCTATAAGTTTCAGGCAGGGGTTTCCTTAATTTTCAAAGACGTCCGCCCAAAAAACTACATCTGCCTCAAGTAGGAGTCATGTAGTCTCCCATTGTTTTACAATCTAATTTGCCCCGCTTGAGCATGTGGTAATCTGAATATGATGTCTTTCCCCTAAAACTAGAAAAGAACGCGCCTTTAGGGGAAGGGAATCTTCGTCAAACCTTTCCAATGATGTATTCTAAGGGTAAAGCCCTTTCTAAAAAGGTTGGGTCAAAAAAATTCTTCGTTATTGGGCAGGTTTTAAGGACATAGCCAGCGCCCCTAATGACCCATCATGTGTTGCATTGAGTCATAAAAAGATTGTTATTTAAAGTGAAAAAAACATGACTTTTTGATGACTGTGCAAAGCATGACACCCCGAAGGGATCGCCCATGCTTATTATAAGAGAGAGTCATAACCTCGAGTTATGAAAAAATACAGGAGTTCCTGTCTTGGGTCAAATTTAGTTAAGTTGCAGTTTTGTGCGTGTCCTCTGCTTCCGCTAAGGATCTGGGCTCTTACTGTTGGGTTGCCCCATTGATGAGAGGGCCTAAACACAAAACCAACAGTGGGGTGGCGGTCAAACTGTTGTTGGTCTTAGGTGTCATTTGATTTAGATAAAATTTAGATTTTTAGAACAATCTCGCACTTGCTGCAGCGCTGTAAAAAAATTTTTAGCCCCTCGGTCCTCTATATAATTCTGGGTTGAATGAGCGCCTCCCACCAACAATGATGAAGGGAAATGAACAAATCTGTATTTCCATTAAATGTTTTTCGAAGTTTTTGTGGGGTGGCCTTCATAAGGAAAAAATAAGCGACTCGGTTGGGTAAAAAACTATGGAGAATTTTTCCCCGCCGTTTCCCGTTTTAAAAACTAACTTTTGCCTTCGGGGGCGTAATTGTTCGTAATACAGTCTGGGTTAATACAATGTTTTTTATGTTCACTCGTGGTTGCACAGATGGAATTTTTGTTAAACATTTTTTACGAAATTTTTGTTTATTTTTTTGTTTGAAGTTGCCGCAAAAATTACTCATTGTGCAATCAATGTGTAATGGGGTGCCCCCTGGTGAAAAATTGTAGTAATCAACATGATTTTTGTCTGGCCCGTATTTTGGAGTTTTGGACGCTTGTGGGCTGTAGATTTGTTTCCATCCCATGTGATACATTTCAGTTATTGTTTTGTTTTGTTTTTCAAACTGATCAAAAGGAATCCCCTAACAGGAAAGGATATTCCCCTAAAGTTTAAGATCATTGTGTAAGGGGGTTTGTTAGACACTCTCTCGTTTTTGGGGCGTGGGCAGCCCCCCGGAAAACACCCCATAAAAATTTGTTGTTGTATTCTTTATGTTTAAAACTGCTTTTTTTGCAACTAATGCTGGGGTAGGGAATGAAGCCGCCTACAATCGGCGCATACTTAGACTGTTTTAATCTATCTCTAGACTCGCCCTCTGACCAACCAGAGCTCTCATTTTGGCTTCTTCAGCGGCCACATCAAACTGTGTAAGCAGTTCGTCTGCCCAACCAGGTGTTAAGTCATTATGAGAAAGAATAGTCTGTTGTTTAGTTGAGACCCAGACTTCTAGATTTTCTTCATTTATTGTTATATAATCGATTAAAACAGCTAACATTACTTTAACTGGCGGGTCTATTGTTAGTTTATCCGGAACTTGAGAAATAGCCATGAGCAACACTTGCCCGTACGCTTGCTGGATCAATGACTTCTAAATCAATATCATTCAGTGCTCTTGTATAAATCTTCTTGCATTGCTTCAAACAATTCGTCGGTCCTTCATATATTTTATCCATGCTGAGTTTCTTTTCTAACTCAAAATATTTATTTAAATTAAAAAAAATAATTAATCAATATCGATGGTCTTTTTGTGCTTGGACTCATAAACTAAAGTATAAACACCTTTGGCGTTGTTAATGTGAGCTGTTTAGAACAGAGTTTAATGTTTCGTTTACTTTTTTTAAGCATTCCTTTTTTATCTGCTCGGGGTCTGGCTGTTGAGAAAAACTTGTCCTCGCCTTTCTTTGAAGATCAAACTTTTGTCTTTGTAGTCATCAAAATCGGCCTTGTAAACGACTAAATTCTTCATCCGTGATGTTTGAGTCAGCTAGTGCTTTATTTATAATCAGCTTGAAGGAACTAAGTTTAGCTGTTATTAGTTGAACCATAGCTGTGTGCTTTTGGAGTTTAGTTTTTATTTTTTTGCTAGCAGCACCTACGGCTAATGAACATAGGCCAAGAGCTAAAGACAAACCGCCTAGAGGTAAAGCTGCGGGTACGCCTAGGCCCATTGCTAAGAGGCAACACTCGTTCCTGCTGATGCGGCGCTTATAGTCGATGCTCCGTATTAACATAGGTAACGCATTAAAGGCAGCAGAATACCTTCGTTTGGTTTTGCTGTATTTTGAAAGGTCCTGCTCTAGTTTTTGTAGCATTTGTGTAATGTTGGTTAATCTAAAGGTTTTTATGCCGGGGGTTTTACTATCTCTTCCCTGGCGACTCCAGTTCTGTAGGTACTTTTGGATAAATTTTAGAGGGCATGCTTTTTAAAAATGAAAAAATAATTTAGTATTCTGTATCTTTTAATTTTTTCTTTTCAATATTCAGCTGTGCATCAATTAATAAAAACAAATGTACATTAAGCAGTTTATCGGCTTCTTTTTCTTTCTCAATTTGAATGTTTACGTCTTTAACCGTTCTCCACTTCCATGCAACTGATTATCCTCTGTTGACTTAGGTCAATCCATAAACCGTATTTTGATGTTAATATCATCGAGCCTAACACTGTGAAGGTGTAGATCTTTAGACGCAAGGTCTGCTGTTAGACTTCGGCCCTCCCACCCCCAAACAATTTTCTTATTTCGTCAAAATGATGATAAGGTCTAAGCCGCTAGCGTAGATTTGGTTAGGACTGCCATCAATTGTACATTGTACTTTCGTTATTTTTGGATTAAAAAACTTTTCACTTGCTCTTGCGAATGGTTCTTCATCTTCGCACAGCATAAAATACCTTTAAGCGATTTTACTGCGACCTAAGATTAAAATTCCATATAGCGTCTGCCCTGCTTTTAGGATATGTTGAATGATGACGCAGTTTTCGTAATATATTACTAATTGTGACTCATATTGGTGCTCAATCAGCCTTGCTAAATTAGAGTTTCTAACACATCAAACTCTAACGAGATGTCAGAAATGCTGTACATTGCTTCGGTGTCTGTTGATCTGATAACACGTTTGTATTCATTAAAAGTTAGTTCGTATGACAATCTGTCTTTTAATGCCCCTGAAAGTATGGCGCATGCGCTTTTAACAACTCAAAATCTAAGGGAATGGAAAGTGATTACCATTACGCATAACTTACAGCTAAAGCCTTTTTGCTGCTTTTAGCACCTGAGGCGCGTTCGGCGCCTATTCTAAGTTTTAGTGCTTCTTCATTGCCGATTCCTTGAAACGCAAGATCTTCCCTTTCATTCGCGGTTAGCCATAGATCAGAATAGGTTAAAAATATGTCTGCATTGTTTAAAGAAAATACTTCTTGCCCTCAAGTTTTACAGAAATTTTCTTAACGATTGCCCGTCCCAAATTCTGGACAACTGTTCTGGTTTGGTCTGTTGTTGAAGCGAGTTCTATTTTGAAAGTAAGCCGTGCAGAGCCTGGCACAATCAAATCATCCGCTCCTAGGTCTGGAAATCTAACAGTAAGAATTTGATCTGCATCAATAGTAGATGGATTATTTGGAACAGTAATATTCCGTTTATTTCCCTTCACGCCACGGGGTTCTTTCAGTCTTCTATGCGGGTCAAGAATCGAGCCATATACTTGTGACATTTTTATTAAACAAAAAAAAAGTTAATTATTTAAACACATGGCAGGCATTGAAGATGAGATTTTGGTATTCGCGATCTTGGAGGCTCCAACATGGATGAAAGAACTCCTTTGACACAGCATCGCTCAGAGATCTCATTGGAGGATGAAATAGCCGAAGGGGAGCAAAGGCGTGAATTAACAGAAAGTAAAGTCAGATCATTATACCAAAGTTTAGAACTAGAACCTCTGAAACTATATACCTGATGATTTTTGAACTAAAAAATAACCATTTGTATTTAGAAACGACAAAGGAGAACGTGTTCCGCTTACGTATAAACGAGACCCATCAAGGTTTGTAAGCGTGGATACAATTCGACAAAGGCTCAGTGCGAGCGGAGGGAATCGCCTTGGCTTTACTGAACCAAAATTAGATGTGGAAGCAGTTGCTGCACTTCAAAACATACAACAAAACTCCAACAGAACCCAAAATATAGAACTTCAAGATTTAGGTCAAACAGTAGACGAAACAATAAATACAATAGAAGAAATCACTGAAGAAGAAGAAACAGCATTAAAAACTATAGATGATCCGCCGCTACAAGAAATAACAGCCATTAATACTGATTTAAAAATAACCAGAGATGAATTAAAAAAATATTTAGCAGAACTGGATGAACTAAATGAGCATATAGAAAAGAGAAAAAAAAAACTCGCTGAGGCTGACGACGCCAACTTAGGGCGCGATGTTAAGAAAGAATAAAACAAAGACTAAAAGAGCTTAGTAAACAAAGATCAGCAAATAATACAAGAGTGTCTACTACCCAAGAACAATTCCGAACTCAAGTGAGCAGAATAAGAGAAACTATCCGAAGAATTTTATATGAAAACACAACGCTAGCAGAACGAATAAAAACACTGTTTAGAGAACAAGGTGTCACATTAGCAAGCGTTATAACGGCCTTAGGATTTGCAATAAGTACACTGGTGATGGCTATTACAGGTGGTGGTGGAGGGCAAAGTTCAGTGCCTCCACCGCCATCGCCTGATAAATCATGGGTAAAAAAACAACTTGATCATCTTGCGAGTTTATTAAAAAAATTAGCTGGTAAAAGCTATAGACTCTTTACCTGGTATATTAGGGAGTGTTATTAGCTGGCTTTTGTCTACTGCAAGCAAAATAGTTGGCTTTATGGCCGAGCACTTATGGGCATTAGTTTCTTAATAGTTGGGTTACTATTTAGTAAGATAAGACCAAGTAATCCTAAAGCAGTTAATCCAACAACAAGTGCTGTCTTTTCATATTCATGGTCATCGCGAACAAAGTCCACGTCTTAACAGTCTTTGGGCTTTGAACCTCGAGGATTTGGATGACTTATTCTTGGTTGTTTTTTTATTGTTTGCATATTACGGGCTCAGAATTTATGTCGTTTTTTCCAACCTTCTGTTCATTACTGCTACAAGGATTTCATTGTTGTAGTTTATTATTGTTCTACCTGGAGTCTGAGGTCAGAAGGCAGCATGTATAACCAGTGCCAACAGCAAAGTCTACTTTCGATCTTGCGTATTGTAAAACATTTTGGTACCTTTTTATACTTGAAGGTAAATCAACTGTAGAATTAATGGCGTCCTCTAAATTTGCTAGTATTGTTTTTGTGCATCAAGGCCAGTAGAAGAATCAGTTATGCTCGATTTCGTTTGTGCTTGCGAACTAGCAAACACCAAACGTAAGTACGAATAGAGTCGTTTATTCGTTCTATTCCCGCTTTAGTTAAGCCCTCAGATATGTCTAAGATAAATGTTGTCCATGCTGCTTTATGCTCTTGCTCTATGGACCGAGGTGAACGCCTGTGCCTGAAGAGAAAGATGTGTAGGAGGATTCCAGTCATAGTTATACTTTCTGTGCACGCCCCAATAATAAGATGTGCCTAAGCCATGATTAAGATCCGACTTTTGTCTAAAGTCTGTCTTAACATTAATATTGAATTCGTTACAAATCCTTTCAAAAGCCTTCATGTCTATTCTGTTGCTGAATGGATTAAAGTTTTGTCATTTGGTAATGGCGCTCGCAGTTCAGTCAAAATACGTCTGAAGGTGTAATAAAAATGAAATCTGTACACTGACCTCACAAAGGATCAGGATGATTTAGATGATCAGCATACGACACTCCACACCCAGTTGATGCACAAAACACAGCAAAGTTTAACTGGTTCTGATAAAACTGCATCGGATGACTAAACCACACTTTTGCGATGTAGTCTTTTTTTATAGGGGGGTTAAGATATCTGCTTAATGGAGTACTCACCTTTTTATGAAAAGCGACAGTCTGGGTCACAGCAATGTCAAGAGTATCAGTTGCTATATTTTTAGGATTGTAGTGCGGCCCAACAGAATATTTTGCATCTTTAGTCTATTTAAACGTGCTCATTTTTATTTTGTTTAAAAAAATGTTTGTAACAATAACAACTCAAGACAGTCCTACGGATTTAAAACAACATGCTATTGAGAACGATTGCGGAACCAAAATGGTCGCACTCCATGAAATATTCTACAAAGTCAAATGGTTTAATATAACTGAAGCCAAGGGGAATAATTCGATTCTAAAAGTTGACAAATCAGGGTCCAAAGTTGACCAGGTAATCATACCTGATGGTTATTACGGGTTTTGCTCACTAAAAGAAGCAATGAGTAACTTTGACATTACTCTCAAACTTAACAATGCAAATCTAAAAACAATGTTATCATTCAAACCTGAAGAAGAAGTAGTATATTACCTTTTTGATGTAGAGCTAGCTAAAATGTTAGGCTTTACAAACTGCTAATCAGCCTGTTCATAGTTTTAGAGTTACACCAAACAAAACTACTTATGAGGGGGAAAGTCCGCTCGATCTTACAGTACATTCATTACTCTATGTTCATTTAGATGAGCTAAGCACTGATGAAAAACTTATATGATGGAAGGCCCTCAAATGTTTTAAGAGCTCTTCCGTCAGGGAAAGCTGCATATTGTGATTATGAAATTATACAATTCCCTAATTTACAGTTTAAAAGTTTTAGTTTGTGGGTGGGTCGGATCATTTAATATAAAAATCAAAGACAAACGGGGAAAAGTCGTAAAATGTGATAACCTGCACATTGTTTTGGAAATAAAATAATAACTGTACTAAAAAATGTCGCGCGGGCCAGAAGAACCAGGAGTTACATTAGCGCCTGTGAGGTGTATAACTTTAGAATTAAAAGACCTTGCAGACGTTGTGGACTTTGAACAGAATGGTGAAATAGGCACTTTGTATGGTTTTGAGTACACTAAAGATGGTGATTATAAACGCAAAGAGGTTGGCGACAGCAAAAAGTTTCCTAAACTAGAACAGCTGAGCAATCTAGAAGCAAATAATGTTGGCCAGTATGAATATAAAATAGTTCGAAAACCTGACCTCAAATGGCACTTGGAACCATATTTAGAATGGGAAATAAAATTTGAATTCATAAGCCCATTTACATTTTTTAGCGTCAAAAAGTTTCAGAAAAGCATTCAACTCTGGCCCTTTACATGTAAGTCTTATGCCAGATGACAATAGTCGGAAAGAGATTGAAATAACGCCGTATGGGAAAAAAAACAGTACATCCTCCACAGAAGAGAAACGGTTTTAAAAGATGCTTCTACAAGATTACAATTCATTCCACAAATGAAATTAGGAGACACGTTCACAATGATATTTGAAATTTCTGTCTTAAAAGATGTGAAAAGGGATGGGGTTGTGGGCGTTAGTGACGTCCTTCTAAAAGGAATTCTAATTAGCTGGCAAAACTTAGACGTTGAAAAACTTAAAGTTACCGTCGTCGTTCTTAACAATGGTGAGGATATTAAGGTCATAACAACAAGCAACAAAATCAATATTAGTGTAAATAGAAACAATCTACAGAACTAAATTGGATTAATCTTACACATTTAGACCTTATAGGATTTTATTATACTGAACAAGTTTTAACAGAGAGCATGATAAAAAACAATAACTGGATTAGATTAAGTTCTGTTATAAAACTATGGAGCAGTTAAACTTTATGACAAAAACCCCTCATTGTTCATTAATTTGTGGACAAACTGGTTGTGGAAAAAACAATATTTATCCTCGACCTGTTACAAACAGTTTATCGTTATAATTTTGATCATATTGTGGTTTTCTGTCCAACACTTAAATGGAACAAAGCATATCACGATAGAAGGTTTATATGGACAGATGATAAAATATATTTAGTTAATCCTAGCAATAAACTGAGTGAGTGTCTAGAACGCTTTTTTTATATTGTTTGAAGGAACGCAGACACTATTTATTATAGATGACTGTTCAGCAGAAAGAGACATAGTTAAAAGAGAAAACACTTTGTCAAAACTAGCTTTCAGTGGAAGGCATGCTGGGATAAGTGTGTGGATTTTATGTCAGAAATATAACTCGGTTTTAAAAGACTTTAGAGAACAGTTAAAGACTGTAGTTTTATTTCACATGAAAGACAGAGATGCATTTGATGAATGTTTGCGTGAAAATGATGTTATTGAAAATGATCAGGAAAAACATAGGATTAAGCAAAAACTGAAATCTGAAAAGTTTTGTAAATTAGTATTGAAAACGGATAATCCTACACAGTATGTTTGTTTGTAGATAATCGT
Organism: Conus ventricosus; assembly: GCA_018398815.1. Taxonomy (NCBI): domain Eukaryota; kingdom Metazoa; phylum Mollusca; class Gastropoda; order Neogastropoda; family Conidae; genus Conus; species Conus ventricosus. Next base: position 26,593 of record JAFLJL010001777.1, on the reverse strand, counting down.
TATTTTTTGGTTACTTGTCAGAGAACAGGAAAAGGCGGCTTTTAGGTCACTTTCGCCCGAAAACTGGTTGAGGGCGAAAGTGAGTTAAAAGCCGCCTTTTCCTGTTCTCTGTGCTTCCTGTTTAGCAGCCGGAGATGCGGAAAGCACTGTGTGTCAACAGGCCCATGGAAACTGATCCATTGCCAATCTGCGACCTCGTCCAGTAAGGCTATTTCAGCCACTTCGGAGGGTCAGCAGATGCCTAAGGTATCACTGCTTGGGCAGGCTCCCAGGCCTCCGGTGCTGGATAGTGTTCCCCCCAGTTTTTTCCCTGTGGGTCCATCCGTGCCACTAGAAGCAGCATGACCTTTCAATGAACCAGGATGGCTGCCGCCTCAGCCAGGCACATCTGGAAGCTACCCTGAACCAGCCCCCCGATATACTGGCAAAAAGTGGCCATCGCTTCCCTCTGCCCATCCTGGATGCGTACGTCACCCAGGGCGGACAGAAGACACTGCATTCAGGGGAACTGGAGCAATCACTTCCAGCTACCCGGTGACACGACAAACCAATCCATGGCCTGCCACAATGCCCTGCACACCCCTCAGCATACCATCACAGTCTCTCTCTCAGGCACCTAACAGCAAGCAGAAGGCTCAGGGGATTCCATGTCCACTGGTGCTGGGTACTTCCTCCGCCAGCAGCTCTGCCTCTCTGGGCTCATACTAGCCGTCAACACCAACAGTGCCTTCCAGTGAATGAGAGCCAGCACAGACTTCAGATGAAGTGTTTCTGGAACTGGCTCTCCCACATGCTGGCTAAAAGCCTTCATGGCCTCCTTCTGGCAGTTGGTGAAGACTGTATTGCCCAAGCTGGGGCAGTGCCGCCCGCCGATGAAGCCCACCAGCCTTTCCCAGTTTCCACATGGCCCCAGTAGCCATGCCATTGCCCGTCTAAGTGCCTGTGTCCGACCCTGCAAAACAACCTTGATGAAGATGGCAACCTTTCATCAAATATGCCAGGCAGATGGTGGATGAAGGCATGAGCTTTAGGATACTTGTTAGCCTCCCCACACCCAGGAATCAAACACTTCTTGCCCCTCTTTTGGGTTTCCTGGCATGTGGAACCGGCCTCCTTTGCCTTCCTGGATCTGTGGCGATGTACAGACATGTGCTTGGGAGAAGTTCTGGCATCCTGGATCTCAGCAGTAGGGTTTGAGTCCGTGCATCTATTTCCTGTTGTGGGCCCTTTGTCGGAGGATTCCCTGTCCCTTTCACTAGATCCTATAAGGCCTGTCTCGGGTTCCTCCTGACACATATACATACTATCCACACAGACACACACACATACAAACAAAAACAGATACACAAACGGACACACACACATGCACACACAAAGACGTTGTCCATTGGTCAAGTAACCAAGGGCTGGTAATGCGTTAGAGTTTAGATGTGTACTCACGGAAATAAGTATGTACTCAGGAAGAGCGCAGGAATGAAAAACTAAGTTATTGGAAGGAGATGGCTTGGGGACACTGACCAGACAGGTTGTTTGGAGCTGCAGAACGAGATTCGCCTGTAATCTACCATTACCAGGTGAGGTATAGACAGATAGGGAGAGAAAAGAGAGAGAGAGAGAGTTAAGAAAAGGTAAAAAAGGGAAATTTTTTTTATCATTATTCAGATTTTGAAATAGATTACTAACACGGACTTCATTCATGTTTCAGCCCTTCCTGGTGCTGTGGCAGTCACAGAAGTATTTGGGCTCCAGTGCTTTGGCAGCACCTAATTGTCTCCAGAGTTGGAGAACCTAGTTGAAGAGGACAACGACTGCGGCAGTCGTGAGAGAATGTTGAAAACGTTTGTCGTGTTGACCCACTATGATTTTTGATTGTCCCTGGGTCGGAACTCCGACATTGTTCTGTATTTTAAGCATCTTTGATTCTTCTTTGGAAAGTGTATAAACTGTGTGATGGTGTGGAGGGGTAAGGGGTGTGCAGGTGAAGACAGGCAGATGGTGAGAAGTGCAGGAACCAAGGGACAACAGCCAGTCAAGAAGACGCAGTGGACGACGTGGAGTTTTTCTTCTTTTATTTCTCTCCCATGGCTAGGAGCTCAAACCAGGAACGCAGCCTGGGAACTCTCTCGCTCTCAGCACTCAGCGCACTGAGCGCGCCCTCTCTCTGCCTCTCACGCCAGTCGCTCACATCATGGAACTCTGGGGGAACTCTTCATAAATCAGTCCAGGAATATATTTACTGTCTCGTGTAACATCCGACCGAGTCAGTTAAATGAAAGAGTTCCTGGTCATCCAGGCAGGCACTGAGGTCATACCTTTTTGTTGGTTTCCCTACCAGACGCGTAGGCCGCCGTGGGTCTGGCGTAGGTGGGCCAGTAGCACATTGGAGAACTGGGGAGAGCAGCGCGATGTGGTCACCCCGGCTACAGCGTCTCCCACCAGGCAGCAGGGCCAGGACGAGACCATCTCTGAGCATGGGTCCCACCTCCAGCACCTCCGGCGGAAAGTCAACCAGGCTGGGGATGGACCACTGCCAGCAACCACACCCAGGGACGCCTCACCCGTGGCCCACAACAAGCAGCACTCCGCAAGGATGTCCGGTATTTCGTCCGGAAACCATCCCACCACCACCCCTGAAGAGGCCAGGAAGGAAGCCCAAAGGTGGATGCAGGACTGCAGAGGTAGTTGGCTGGTCATGGTGTCCGGTCTTCTTTTTTGACGGCTAAAATATGTAAATGGGCTTATGAATTCAAATTTTATGTCCCATTCTAAATATGGTTCTAAGTGCCATTTGAGGTCAGGTTTTCGAACTATTTTTATATTCATACTGGCCAACATTATTTGCCTCTAGATTGCGCAGTTGTTCTAGTTTAGGAAACTTTTTGCTGTCGCCAACCTCTTTGCGTTTATAATCACCGTCTTTAGTGTACTCAAACCATACAAAGCGCCTATCTCACCGTTCTGTTCAAAGTCCGCAACGTCTGCAAGGTCTTTTAATTCTAAGGTTATGCACCTTACAGGCGCTAAAGTAACTCCCGGTTCTTCTGGTCCACGCGACATGTTTTAGTACAACTTATTATTTTATTTCCAAAACAATGTGTAGGTTATCACATTTCACAACTTTCCCCGCTTTGTCTTTGATTTTTATATTAAATGATTCGACCCTCCACAAAACTAATCCTTTAAACTGTAAATTAGGGAATTGTATAATTTCATAATCGCAATATGCAGCTTTCCCTGATGGAAGAGCTCTTAAAACAGTTGAGGGCCTTCCGTCATATAAGTTTTCATCAGTGCTCAGCTCATCCAAATGAACATAGAGTAATGAATGTAATGCAGAGAACAGTATTTTACCAATCCTGGCTCACTTGCTTCACCACCGAGTTTTTGGGCGAAAAGTGGCCTAAAAGCCGCCTTTTCCTGTGGCGGAAAAAGAGAGAGAGAGAATCACCGGCAGACAGACAGAGAAGGGGAGAGACAGAGAGAGACAGACAGACAGACAGAGAGGCGGGCAGACACACACACACACGCAAGCGCATATTACTGTTCTCTGACAAGTAAGACGCCAATAACCAAAAAATAACGATTATCTACAAACAAACTTTACTGTGCAGGGTTATCTGTTTTTAATACTAATTTACTAAAGTTTTCAGAGAGTAGCGTAGGGAAAGTAGCCAGGACTGAACACGCCCCATAGAGTAACGTAGGGAAAAGCATCCGTGACTGAACGCGCTTCATATACAATCGGTGTCTGTTCCCACGGTGTCAACGGCCCTGCTCTGCAGGTGGTAGGTAAGCTTTTAATTGCTAGTTGCCGGCCCACCTGCCCCGCACTCGGGGTGTTTATTTCACCCAGTGCTGTGGTGGTGTAAGTTTGCGTATGGCAATAGCAGACAGTGGGGATTTTAAGTTAGAAAAAGTTTTTGAATCACAAATACTTTTTCACAGCTTTATAGATTAAATTGTGTGGAAGACATGGAATCAGCTACAACTTTATATATAACCACACACACACACACACACACATACACACTACACGCGCGCGCACACACACACACACACACACATACACACAACACGCACGCACGCACACACACACACATACACACAAACGCGCGCGCGCGCCTCACACCTGCTGGCAAACTGAGAGGCCAAAAATCAATACTGCTGCCCCGCTCCTCCCTCACCCCACTCCCTCACGCCGGGCCTGCTGCATTGCAATATATTACATCAGCTTCTGTGCCGCCTGAGGGCGCTGTCAAAGCGCTCACATGACCAGTTTCTAACACCGGTTTCATCATTCTTCTACTGACTGCCGGACTGGTAGGACGTTTTTTATTGCGCTGTGTATTGGGCTTGGTGTGTTATTCTAAAATGGCGGGGAAAAAGCCGGTTTTACTTGAGATCAGAATGTGCTTTTCAATGATCACAAGTTTTACCTACTTTCATGTAGAGAGTTATTGTTGAAAAAAAGAACGAGGTGAAGCATGTTTCGTTACGCTGAAACCGAAATGAAAGTATTGCCTTTCCTAGAAGGAACAGAAAAAGAAAAAGTGAACGATGCTTTGAAATAGACGACTATCTTAAAAGGTTTTGTTGGTGCAAGGAAATGGAAAACGTTGAAGGCAATATCGCTGAACAAATTATAGGCCAATTTCAATATGTTGTTTTGACTATCGATGTGAGATGAGTTCCTTATTTAATAAATGGCGCTGCCATTGTTGAAGCTGGGCCAAAGCCTAAACATCCATCACGCTGTTGATTGGTTGGGCGTTGGCTTGAGACAGCCCAAAAGTCTGGTTTAAAAAACAAAAAACGCATCAAACATGGCAGTTTATTTCTTAAGACGCAGGTGAACATGTCTGTTCGTATGCTTAGGAAAACATTCAACTTTCTGTGTGTTTTTCATAACTATTCCTAAATTCCACAAGCTAGGAATCAGTATAGATAATGAACTGTGTAGCAAACGCCAAAACCAATTATTTAACTTATGCAACTGGATGGCGATTTTCGGGGAGTTCTGGCAAAACTAGATTAGGGTTTTAGCTGACCTTAGTAAATCTACCTTTATGGAGAGGAGTAGTGTGTGGCAGCACTATCTTCATATAAATGCTCACAAATATACAATGTCGGATGTATACTACTGGCGATTAGGAGCGCAATAAAAGCTTGGATACAGCAGTAATTGCTGTTAATCTGCCAAAAGCCAGTTGCATGGCTTGGTTGAGAAAAGGAGGGAGCACAGCAACTAGGCTAACAACCTATGATGATCGCTTGTCCGCAATGACGTTAGTAGCACCTGCAAAGCTCGGTGGCAAACTAGGTCAAACGTCCTTGTGATCGATTGACTGCAAAGCGCGGCCAGCACCTGCAAAGCTCAGCGGCAAAATAGGACACAACGACCCTATGTGATCACTTGGGGTTGATTGAGGTTTTGCGCAGCGAAGAAACAGCCTGCTTTGTCACAAAGCAAGAAGGGGCCCTAGGAGGTCTACTTTTTCGTTTGTGTTGTGTTTTGGCGACCCCACGCCAGCACGTCCCCCCACCCCCACCCCTGGACTGTCTATGGGAGTGTTTGTTGTTTGTTTTGTCCTGCCCCACGCATGCACACCCCCCACCACCACCTGCCTCACCCCCGCCCCACGCATGCACACACTCAAGTTCCTTCTAAGTTTTTAACAAGTTATTTCATGTTCTTACTTAAGTTACTTATAAGTTGTCCTTAAGTCATTATCAAGTTATCCCCATGTTTTTAATAAGTCTTTATAAGTTCTTGATCAAGTTCTTAAGTAAGTTTAATAGTCTTGATAAGTTCTTGATTAAGACATCCTTGAAGTACAACTGTTCTTATTAAGTTTTTAATTATCAAAAATATACAAGCTATGTTTTTTATCTTAAATAGTAAATGTTCTAAGATAGTAAACACACGCCTCAAAAAAGTGTCATCGTTGAGGATGTCTGCTCAGCGTTCTCTGCATAAATCTTGAGGAAGGTTTTACATCCGGAAGCAAACCGCATTGGATTACATTGGGTCTTTGGAAAGTCTTTATAGACTCAGGTCTTTATTTTTTGACTTCATCATTTTATTATACGGCATGTGATCTATTTTTATTTAAAAAAATTTTAATATTAAGTTCTTAAAATATTATTACATTTCAAATGGATCAAAATAATGCTTTGTTATTGGCGGTTTGCGATGCTGGTGTCTTGTTCTGCATTTAGTGGTCAGATTTTTTTGATTGATTTTGTTTCTGTTGCCTTCGGTTATATATTTTATAGCCGCAATAAACTGCCCCCAACAGCAGCAATGGCGCCAAAAATGGCAACAGTTTTATGTTTTTATTCATGAAGACTTTCGGTGCTGTAGGTCTTGTATCGCATGGAGTTTGTTTCAGCCCGCATTGAATCCAATTGTTCTGCGCTGGGGGGTTATGTTTTCAGATGAGTCATATTCTGTTACATTTAATTTTTTTTTGGCTGTTCCTCTCTGCAATTTTTTTTCCTGCTTTACACGCCCAGGTTGAGGATTTCTTTTCATGGTCACCTCCTGTTCAGTGTTTTTGCGATTTTCTGGCTTGGTTACTTTTCTCCACCAATGCATTCTGATTCTGATGATTTTCCAGCTCGTTCATTTTGAAGGGAAATAAAATCTATATGATTTTATAAGTAATTATCCCATGATTTAATGGCGATAACAATGTTCCAAATCGGTAATTATTAAAATCACACCCTAGAGACTCTAATGTCTTTGTTAAAACTGCGATCTTGCGTTATATCTACGTAGTCTTGTGCATGATTCAATGGGAGCTAAATATACTGACTAGTTTTTGTGTACAAACTAAGAGCAGTTTGCCCCATCACTTTTTTACATTCTCGACCCCAGCTGCGCTTCATACCTGTTATGATACTTTATAATGTCTTGCGGCGACATCTGTTGATCTGTTCAATTGTGAATTCAGTTAGTGGAACTGTTTTGTTTACCCTCATGCTTGCCAAAGGAATACAGCCTCTCCTTTTTGGGACATAATAGCTTGATCATTAACTTGGTCATTCATATGTTCAGGAGGTTTAGGCCCCCCTGTAGCTGTAGTAGATCATCACTGTTCACAGGCTCCGCTTTTTAATAATTATTTTTATTTGTATTTTCTATAATGAGCACGAAAAAAAACTGTTGCTAACCTTGTATTTCCATTCTGCTGTTATTGGAGGCCTAAGTGTAGGATTACTCATTGCTTGGTAAAAGCTTGTTTAAGAATTAACCAGAAGATCTTGGCAACTAGGACTTTGAGGATTCAGCAAAGCTGATTGTCTATCATTGCTGCTTCGGTTGCCACGAATAGATTTTCTTGTTAAGCAAGGCCTAATTCCAGACAATATTATATGTAAGAAAAAAAATTCATTTGATAAAAATGCTTCACTCGACAATAAGTTATGCGGCGCTTGTGGTGAATGACGCTTGCTTTTAGCGGCTGTATATTTTGCATTTAGTAAAAATGCTGGATGAGGCGAGAGAAAAAAAGACATAACAAAGCTTTATGGAGCAATAGCAGACTGCACAAGACGGCTATGAAAGCTGAGAATTGAGCAGTTAGATTTTATTATATGTCACACCTGAAAGAACAGGGGCTTTGCACTTACACATTTAAAAATGTTGACCAAGCAATAAAAGATTATTATCTAGTAATAGGCAAACCGGTCCAGACTTTGCCCCACCAAAATTCAGTGATTTTATCATCCATCAGAAAAACAAAATGATGCATGAAATCGGGTTTATTGTCGTTCGTGGTATGCTGTGTGTATTTTGTTGCGCTTAACTATTGGATGAATTACATAATGAAACAAAATCTATTATTCACCCAAAGGTTATATGGAAGGGTTATCACAGCAATACAAAGCTAAGCCAAGCTGCTGGAGTCGTGAAACAAACAGCAAAAGAATGGTTATCTAAAACAAGGATTGGCAAATTTATTACTGCTAGCGAATACAGAGACCGCCACTTTGTGATCACAACTCAATCGCACCATCAATGGATTTCTTTATTTACCTCTGATAGGTTTAGACGGAAAGATTTAAGTAAGCACTTCAGTCAGTGACATAGCTTAAGATACATAGAATGGCGGAACCATTAACACAATAAGAGTGCCTAGCTGTTGCTGACGCTATACAACTGATATAACCATCGAGGCCCGCTACTTATCCTCGCGATGATTCAAGTCGATGATGGGAAAAAAGATTTTAAAAGGGCAAGTGGAATCAATTATTGTTAAATACATAGAGTTACCATTAAAAGAGGCATTCGGGAGTTCCACAGATCACAGGCTTAGTTGAAAACTTTAAACAAAACAGTTAGCTGAAAGACTTTTCTCCTACATGTATCATCAGAGAGCTATGACAACTTCTGCGCAACACAGTATGGGTTTAGAAAGACTGCCACTCAGTTTGCGGCGCAATGAATAATGAGAATTCAAGGGCTAAAACAGTACAAGCAATCAAAAGAAAAACAATAAATGTTGCTGAAGGAGAGTCTTCCATACGGCAAACTATTACCATTTGGGTTGAATGTAAGGTACCTTTATTTACCAGGGAAGAAGCAGAAGGGGGGCACTCGCATCAGGGCAAACGATCCTGTTTGGAGTGTTGATCCATATGATATAAAAAGAATTGTAAATGAATCCGCCCGTGTAGTAGTTTACGAGAAACGGACCACAACAAACATACCAGCTCCTCATAAAGTTCTTTTTGTGATAGCAAGAACTGCAGATTTTCCCACCTGACACTGTTTCCGCTTTAATTAATTTACGTAAATATATTTGAGTTTAAATGGAAGCTCAGAAGGAAGCGCAGAATGAAACAAGAATGGTAAATGGAAGAGACTTGAAAATGATTCGGGAATAAGTTCATGAGTGTAATGCTATTAAGGAAACATTTTTCGAGGATTAATCATGCAGCTAAATCATCCAGATCCTACAACTCAAACCCAAATTGGGGGAAAATGAATATCGTGAAATAATTAAAAAAAAATTCGATCTCGTCCTAAGCAAACATGAGAAAAGATTTAAAATGAATTGGATGAAAAGCATATCGATTGATATTATATAAAAGTGGAAATATATATACCCCCTTTTATGCGGTTCTCAGTGCCCGATTGCATATGAAAAATTGGTTTAACAAAAACACCCGTTTTGTGTTTGTTCTATCTAATGACTTCTTTGTTACATACAGTTGTGTTGATCTCATGTAGATAGATCGCAGTTTTAGGTTGTCATGATGAAAGTCTTATTGCCAAAACAATAGCTTCTTTGTAGTTGTCATGTGATATGTTTGAATGCACATACGCTGCGAGATATTCCCTTTGCTTTCTTAATGATTTCTCCTGGCTCGAAAATACAGTACATTTTCGATCTTAACCCCACTATTCCTTGAATCACCTTTCCAGATAATTCATCCTTCATCTTTCCTAAAACCTTTTTCTTATTAACGGATGAATGCAATGGCGAATCTTTAGGGTATCAGATGTATCATTACCATCCAGCACGTCCTTTAGCCACTTCGGTTTCCATGTCTTTATATATGTCTCTCAGTAGGAATATCTATAACAAACTATCTCGTATCTGTGTAATGTACTTGGACTCAGGTTACGAGGCTTAAAAGTAGTCATAAAGAATACTCTAAAATCAAAAACTTGATTATTCTAAAACAGTAACCTATAAAATACAGTTTGTCTACATTTGGACTTTCTTTTTTTTCATCATTCTGCCAAAAGCTGATTATGAAATCTTTTAAGTCCTGATAATTAGGTTTTGATGTCAGCTTTATTGCTTCGTTCCTCTTGGTGAACTAATCTGACATCTTTGCGCTTGTGCGGAGTCTCCATGGTCTTTTCCAAAACTGCTGTTGTTCATTTTAACTTGAAAAAGTCTTTTTTCTGAAGCATCTGCGGATTTAGTTCTGAGTTCAGTGTTCTTCATGATGTATGGTTTCATGAACTGTTCTGATCAAGCAATTATGCGATGAAACCTGCTTGTCAACTTCAGCCCATGTCTTAAATAAAATTGTAGAAGGCCTGCTTATGACAGACATATTGTTTTTTGCGCGAAGAGCTTAGGCACAAGTTTTAGGCGGCTTCTCTTCGGATCCCATTTTAGACTTTCTGCGGCTAATGGTTAGTCATTATGCAGGTCATGGAGATTCATGAGGATATTCTAAGTCAAACTTTAGAATGTAAACCACGCTGCTGATCAAGGCGTTAACTGTTTCAACCACTTTAATGCCTTTTGAAATATTTATTCGTTCCGTGTACTTTTAAAAGTTGCTTAATGGGAAGCGATTGAGCCTATTGCCCAACCTTACAGATTGTTTGCATCTAAATAACATGAGATTGTTTGACCTTTTTCTCGGATCATAATGATTCCAAGTATTTGTGTTTGCTTTCAGTATTGATGCGACGCCATATCTAATTCTCCCCGCACTCCGTTTTCAATCATCTGTTATCATTGGTAGGTCAGACAATAAATCTATCTGTTACTCCAGTAAACTTAGAAAGCCGTCCAGTATCCCGGGGGGCATCTGCAGAAATATAATGCGCAGGATCCCAAACTGTAATGTTTCATGCAGGTCTTTCTATAATTTTCAAAGACGTCCGCCAACATACATACCATCTGCCATTAAATAGGTGTCATGATAGTCTCCCATCGTTTTACAATCTAACTTTTGCCAAGCATCTTGAGCATGCCGGTAATCGGCAGTCGCTGATGTCCTTTTCCTCGAAGACTAGAAAAGACGCGCCTTTAGGAGGAAGTGTATCTTCCGTCAACCTTTCCCAAATGTTCATGTACTATAAGGGTAAACGCCCTTTCTAACAAGAGTTGAAGTCTAATATTTTTCCGTTTCTGGGCAGGACTTTAAGGATAATAGCAGTGCCTCTAATGAGCCATCTGTGTTGCATAGGAGTCGTAGAAAGACATGTTATTTAAGTGGAAACAATGTACTTTTTGAGGACTGTGCAATGCTTGCTACCTGAAAGGCGCTGGTTAAGGTTGCAATATAAGATGGAGAGTCGTTACCTCGCAAGTTATGAAAGAAGATGGGCAGCTTCCATGTCTTTGGTTCAAACTTTAGTTGAGATTGCATTTGTTATGCGCGGCCCCCCTCTAAAACTTCCCACTAATGGGATCATGGTCTCTTACTGTGGGGTTTACACTCTTGGGCGTTAGCTCTAAACCGCAAATCCAACAATGTGTGGCCCCCCCCCCGAGTCATACTGTTGTTGATCTTCAGGAGTCTTTATGTTTTCAGATAAATTCAGATTATTTTGAACAGGTCATTACGCACTTGCTGCATGCGTTTTAGAATGTTTTCTGCGCTCTGGTCCTCTATTTAATTCTGGCGTTGAAATGTGCGCCATCCGACCTGACAATAATGAAGGCTAATGAACAAATATGATGATTACTCATTAAGATGTTTTTTCCGAGTTTTTGTGGCGCTAGGCCCCTCAAAGGAACAATAAGCGACTCAAGTCTGCGTTAAAACTACGTTTGAGTATTTTGTCATCGTTTTCCAGTCTTTAAAACTAACTTTACTGCCTTCTGGGGGCGTAATTTAGTTCTGTTTTACAGCAATCTGGGCAGATAAATGTTTCTTATGTTCGCTTGCGGCTGAACAGATGCATTCTTGTAACATTTTCTGCATAATTCTTGGTTTGTGCCATCTTTTGAAGTATGCTGCATTTGTTTACTCATTGTTAGTTCAATGTTCCTGTAATGTGGCAGCCCCGCTGGTGAAAACATTCGTAGTTAAGACAACTGATTTTTGTCTGGCTCGCCATGTTGGACGTTCTTGGTCACTTTAATATGGCACCAAATCTGTTTCCGCCATCCCATTGTTGTAGACATCTTAACAGTTATGGGTTTTGTTTTGTATCTTCAAACAGATCAATGAATCCACGCTAACGGGAAAGGATATTCCACTAAAGTTAAAGATCATGATGTAAGGGCGATAGTTAGACACTTCTCTCATGCGTTTTTCGCGGGGTATTAATGCAGCCTTTGCAAGAAACACACCACATAAAAACATTTGTTTTGTCTGTATTCTTTATGTTTAGAACTGCTTTTTTGCGACTATTGCTGGCTGGGAGGTAGTGGTGGAGAATAAAAACAAAAAAACGTGAGACTTGCCAAAAAAACGGTGCATTCTTAGACTGTTTTAATCTGATCTCTAGGATTGCCCTCTGACCAACCGAGCCTCTCATTTTGGCTTCTTCAGCAGCAGCGTCAAAACTGTGCAAGCAGTTCGTCGCCCAACAGACGTTAAGTTCATTAGAGGAAAGAATTGTCTGCTGTTTAGTTGAGGACCCAGACTTCTAGATTTTCTTCATTTATTGTTACATAGTCAATTAAAACAGCTAACATTACTTTAACTGGAGGGTCTTTTGTTAGTTTACTTGGAACTTGAGAAATAGATGACCAACACTTGCCCGTACGCCTTGCTGGATCAATGAACTTCCCTAATCTATATCATTCAGTGCTCTGACAAATTTTCTTGCATTAGCTTCAAAAATTAGTCTTGTCCTTCAGATATCTTAGCCATGTTGAGTCTCTTTTCTACTCAAAATTATTTATTTAAATTAAAAAAAATAATACTTAATCAGAACCATATCAACGGTCTTTTTGCGCTTGGACTTCATAACTAAAAGTATAAACGCCTTTGGCATTGTTAATGTGAGCTGTTTAGAACAGCGTTTAATGTTTCGTTTAATTTTTTAAGCATTCCTTTTTATCTGCTCGGCGTAAGGCTGTTGAGATAAACTTGTCCTTGCCTTTCTTTGAAGATCAAACTTTTGTCTTTTGTAGTCATCAAAATCGGCTGTAAACGATTAAATTCTATCCGTGATGTTTGAGTCAGCTTGCGCTTTATTTATGTCATGTTTTGAACGAGCTAAGTGTAGCCGTTATTTAGTTGAACCATAGTCTGTGTGCTTTTGGGAGTTTAGTTTTTATTTTTTTGCCAAGCAGACCATACAGATAATGTACACAGGCACAAGAGCTAAAGACAAACGCCTCTAGAGGTAAAGGGGCTGCGGCGTGCACCATCGCCTGTTGCGAAGAGACTACACTCGTTCCTGCTGATGCAGCACTTAATAGTCGGTGCTCCAGTATTGACATATGTAACAGCATTAAAAGGCAGCAGAATACCTTCGGTTGGTTTATGCTGTATGTTGAAAGGTCCTGCTCATAGTTTTTGTTGCATTTGTGTAATGTTTGTTATCTGAAGGTTTTTACTTCAGGGGTTTCTATACAGCAGAATTGCCTGCTTTCTTTCTTTGGCGGTGCTGTAGGCCCATTTGGATAAACCTGAACAGAAAGCTTTTTATAAAATAAAATTAATTTGGTATTGGTATATCTTGTAATCTGTACCTTCAATATTCAGCCGCGCATCATTTATTTAAAACAAATGTACATTAAGCGGTTTCTCGGCTTCTTTTCTTTTCAATTTGATGTTTATTACGTCTCTCACAGTTCTCCCGCTTCCATGTACTGATTATCCTCCGGTGACTTGAGCGTCAATCCATAAACCCGTATTTTGGTGTTAATAATCATCAAGTCTTACACTGTGAAGGATGTAGATCTTTAGACGCTAAAGGTCTGCTGTTTGGACTTATACCCTTCCCACCCCAAACAATTTTCTTATTTTCGTCAAAATGATGATAGGATCTAAGTCGCTAGCATAGATTTTGGTTAGGACTGCCCTCAATCGAAACATTGTACTTTTCGTTATTTTTGGATTTAAAAACTTTTTCACTTCCTCTTTTGGAATGGTTCTTCATCTTCACCAGCATTATATAACTTTAAGCGATTCTTGTGAGACGCTAAACTAAAATTCCATATCGTGTCTGCCCTGCTTCTAGGGATATGTTGTATTGATGACGCAGTTTCGTAATATATATATAGTTTGGGATTATATTGATCCCCAATCAGCTTTGCAAAATTTAGGGTTGTAAACAACGTCACCCTCTACCGAGATGTCCAGAAATGCGGTACTTTGCTTCGGTGTCTGTGATTTGAATAACACGTTTGCTTGTATTCATTAAAAGTTAGTTCATATGGGACAATCTGTCTTTTAATGTTTTTTTTTTTTTTACCTTCCTTGAAAAGTATGGGGCATGCGCTTTTTAAATCAACTCAAAATCTAGGGAATGAAAGCGAATTCCATACGGCACTAACTTACAGCTATTGCCTTTTTGACTGCTTTTTAGCACCTGAGGCGTGTTCGGCGCTTTTTCTAAGTTTTTAGTGTTCTTATATGCCGATCTAGAAACGCAAGATCTTCCCTTTCATTGCGGTTAGCCATTATCACTTTGAGTAGGTTAAAAATATGTCGCAGTGTTTAAAAGGAAACCTTACTCTTCGCCCCCCTCAAGTTTTTACAGAAGAAAATTTTCTTAGATTGCCCGTCCAAATTCTGGAAACTGTTCTGGTTTTGCGTCTGTTGTTGAAGCGAGTTTCTATTTAAGTAAGCCTTGCAGAGCTGGCACGATCAATCATCCGCTCCTAGGTCAGGGAAAATCTAACAGTAAGAATTTGATCTGCATCAATAGTAGATGGTATATTTGGAACGTAATATTCCGTTTATTTCCCTGCACGCCCAAGGAGTTCTATCACCGCACCCCTTTCTATACGGGCCAAGAATCGAGAGATATGTTGTGACATTTTTTGTATAACAAAGAATATAAAAGTTATTTATTTAAAAACATGGCAGGAATTGAAGGAGAAGAAGATTTAGGATGTTTTTGTCCTGGAGGACATGAGTGTAATGATCCCTTTGACACGCACGCTCAGCGCTCTCAATGCGGCTGTGAATTAATAGAAGAAAGTACGGTCGGAGCATTTTACAAAAGTTTAGGGCAAGCATCTCCAGAATTTATAGACCCAAAGATTTTGAAGTAGAAGATTGTTCATTTGTATGTAAAGAGCATCAAGGGGAGAATCTTTTCGGCTTACAACTTAAACCAGAACCCATATAGTTTTTTAGCCAAAGAGTACAATTATACAAAGACTCAGTGAGAAAGTTCAAATCGCATTGCATTGCTAGACCAAAATTAGTAGGGATTGCGTTGCTCTAAAACTTCAATATCTCACTGCAAGAACTCCCAACAGATAACCAAATGCTAAACATGGACTTAAAGAATTAAATCAATCTGCAAGTGTGAATTAATTAATGTATTGAAGATCAGAATCCGTTTTTCAGAAGAAACAGCGTTAAAGACTTTACACGACTCAACCGCTACCCATGCGAGAAATAGAGGCCTTGATCATTGCTTTAAGAACATCAGAGGCGAATTAACAAACACATTAGCAAACTAGGTGAACTAGATGAGCATATAAGAGAGGAAAAAAGAAAACTCGTTTGAGGATGATGGACGCCAACTTAGGCCTGATATTTAAAGAAAGAATAAGGTACAAAGACTAAAGATCTTGAACAAGAAAGATCAGCTAGCTATGAATGGCTAACTACTAACCGGACCAATTACGAACTCAAGTGAATTGGAAATAAGAGAAACTTATCGAAAAAATTTTATTATGAAGACACGAACACTAGCAGAACGAATACGAACACTGTTTAGAGAGCAAGGAGTCACATTAGTAAAGCGTTATAACGGCTTTTGGATTTGCAATAAGTACACTGTGGTGATGGCTATTACAGGCGGAGTAGCCAAGACCCCAAAAACAAATTCAGTTACCTCCGCCGCCATCGCCTCCACCTGATAAATATGGGTAAAAAAAACAGCTTGATCATCTTGCAAGTTTATTAAAAAAATTAGCTGGGGTAAAGCTATAGACTCTTTACGGGTATATTAGGGGTATTGTTCAGCTGGCCTTTTGTCTACTGCAAGAAAAAGTAGTTGGCTTTATGGCCGAGCCACTTATGGGCATTAGTTTTGTATATTTGGGGGTTATATTTGTAAGTAAAGAAAAAGTTCCTAGCCAGTTAATCAAGAAAAGCGTGTCTTTTCAATTCAGGGTCATCGCGAAAAGCGCGAGTTTTTGCGGGTCTTCAATGATTTGGGGGTTTGGATTCGAGATTGGAGACTTAATCTTGGGTTTTTTTTTTGTTTGTAATATTACTGGCTCAAAATTTTATTTTTTTTTCCCAACTTTGTTCATTGCCTGCTTAAGAATTTCATTATTTAGTTTTTTATTTACCTTTTGGAGTCTGAGGTCAGAAGGCAGATAAAAAAAACCCCAGTGCCAACAAAAAAGTCTACTTCGTCTTGCGTATTGTAAAAATTTTGGTATTTTCAATCTTAAAGGGTTTAAATCAACTGTGTTTAATGGCGTCCTTAATTTTGCTAGTATTTTTTTGTGCATCAAAGCCAGTAGAAGGAAGTTATGCTTGTCTTGCCTTGCTTGCGCCCTAGCAAACACCAAAGTAAGTGAATAGAGTGTTTATTCGTTTTTTCCCCCCCCTGTTGGGCCCCCTTAAAAGTGTCAAAGATAAGTTGTCCATGTTTTTTTATGTTTCTGTGGGACCCGGGTAAACGTTGGGCCTGAAAGAAAGTTTTAAAAGGAGGATGCCAGTTATTTTATACTTTTGTTGTGCCCGAAAATAAAGGTCGCCTAGGCCATGATTATGATCCAAATTTTTTTTCTAAAGCCTGTCTGAGTTAATATTGAATTCGTTACGTTCCTTTTAAAAGCCTCATGCTTTTGTTGTGGTGGATTAAATGGTTTTGTCATTTGGCAATGGCGCTCGCAGTTCAGTCAAAATCGTTAAAAGGTAAAAGAATGAAAACTATACACTGACCTAACCAAAGGATCATGGTGATTTAAATGTCAGATCGCCCTCCACCCCAGTTGATGCGCAAAACACAGCAAAGTTTTTTGGGTTCGAAAAAACTGCATCGGAGAAAACCCGCTTTCTTGATGTGGTGTTTTCAAAGGGGGGTTAAGATTTCTGCTTAATGGATTACCACCTTTTTATGA
Organism: Conus ventricosus; assembly: GCA_018398815.1. Taxonomy (NCBI): domain Eukaryota; kingdom Metazoa; phylum Mollusca; class Gastropoda; order Neogastropoda; family Conidae; genus Conus; species Conus ventricosus. The sequence goes on along the minus strand of JAFLJL010001777.1, from coordinate 9,617 downwards.
AAAGGGGGCAGTCTGGGTCACAGCAATTCAAGGTATCAGTTGCTATTTTTTTAAAGATTGTAGTGGGGCCCAAAAAGAATTTTTGGGGCACATTTAATTTAAACGCGCTTTTTTTTATTTCGTTCAAAAAAATTTTGGGTAACAATAACAACCAAGACCGCCCTTCGTTTTTAAAAAATTGCTATTGAAAACAATTGCGGGGCCAAAATGGCCCGCCCCTCCATAAAATATTCTAAAAAGGTCTTTAGGGTTTTAATAAACCCGAAGCCAAGGAGAATAAAAGGGTTTTTAAAATTTGACAAATCGGGGGGCCCAAGTTACCCATTTAAAACAATACCGGGGGGGTTTATTACGGGTTTTGCCCCACAAAAAAGAAGCAAGGGAGTAATTTTGGGACATTACTCTAAAAACAAAACAATGCAAATCTAAAAAAAATTTTAAAAAATTCAAGCTAAAGAAAAAGGGGTTACTTTTTTGTTAAAACTAGCTAAAAATGTTGGCTTTACAGCAACAATTATATTTTTTAGATTTTACCCCAAACCCCAAAACTATTTAAATGGGGGGAAAGCCCCTGATTTTTGGCTTTACATTCATTATCTATTTTTCATTTGGTTGAGCTGAGCATGATAAAAAACTTTTTGAGGGAAAGGGCCCCCTTAAAACTTTTTTTAAGAGCCTTCCGTCAGGGAAAAGCTGATATTGCGATTATAAAAATTATAAATTTCCCAAATTTACATTTTTAAAAGTTTGGGTTTGTGGGGGGGGTTGGATCTTTTAAAATTTTAAAAAAATTCCAGACAAAAGGGGGGGAAAGTTTTTGAAATGTTATAAACCCGCACATTTTTTTGGAAATTTAAAAAATACGTTATTTAAAAAAAAATGTCGCGTGGGCCAGAAAAAACCAGGAGTTTTTTTTAGCGCCTGTGAGGTGAAAAACTTTAGAATTAAAAGCCCTTGCAGCGTTCCCGGTTTTTAAAAAAAGGGTTTGAGATAGGCGCTTTGTATGGTTTTGATTTACAAAAAAAGAGGGTTTGATTATAAACCCCCAAAGGGGTTTGGGGCCGACAAAAAAAAATTTTTCCTAAATAAACACCCGGGGGCAATCTAGAAGAAAATTTAAGGGTTGGTCAGTTAAAATAAAAAAATATTTCAAAAAATGACCTCAAATGGCCCCTTTAAAACCCAATTTTTTTAGAATGGGAAATAAAATTGAATTCATAAGCCCATTTACATTTTTTAGCCCCCCAAAAAAGTTTCAGAAAAGATTCAACTCTGGCCCTTTAAGGGTTAAGTCTTATCCCCAGAGGGAAAATTAGTGGGAAAAAAGGGGATTAAAATTTTAATGCCGTATGGGAAAAAAACATTTACATCCTCCACGGGGAAAGGGGGTTTTAAAAAGATTTTCTAAAAAAATTACTTTTCATCCCGGCCAAAGGGAATTAGGGGACGGGGTTCACAATAAATTTAAAATTTCTGTCTTAAAAAAAAAAAGGGGGGGGGGGGGTTTTTGTGGGCTTTAGTGCTTTCCTTTTTTTAAAGGAACCCAAAATTGCGGGGCAAAATTAGACGTTTAAAGTTTTAAAAGGGTTACTGTTGTCTTCTTCACAATGGTGAGGATTTTAAGGGTCTTTAACAAAAAAAAAGCAACAAAATCAAAAATTTATTCAAAATAGAAAAATTTTTTCTCAAGCATTTGAATTTTTTTAAATCTTACACTTTTAGGCCTTATGGTTTTTTATTATCTGAACAATTTTTGGACAGGGGAGTGAAAAAAAAATAACGGGATTAGATTAAATTCTGTAAAAAAACCTAGGGAGCAGTTAAACTTTTTGACAAAAACCCCCCTTGTTCTTTAAATTTGTGGAAAAACGGGTTGTGGAAAAACCCAATATTTGCCCCTCGACCTTTTTACAAACAGTTTATCGTTTAATTTTAATCATATTGGGGTTTTCTGTCAACATTTAAAATTGGAACAAAGCATATCATAATGGAAGGTTTATATGGACTGAGGGATAACAAAATTTTTTAGCTAATCCAAGCAATAAATGAGTGAGGTCTAAAAACAGTTTTATAGACTGTTTAAAGGGAAACGAAAAAACTATTTTTATAGATGACTGTTGGGCAAAAATGGGACATAGTTAAAAAGGAAACACTTTGTCGAAACTAGTTTCCCGTGGAAGAAAATGCGGGGAATAAGTGTGTGGTTTTATGTAAAAAAATTATAACTCATTTTTTTAAAAGCTTTAGAGAACATTTAAAAAGACTGTAGTTCTATTTAAATAAAAAGACGGACTCATTTGAAAAATTGTTTGCGCGAAAATGATGTTATTGAAAATGCCCAGGAAAAAAAAAAACAGGATTAAGAAAAAATGAAATTAAAAAATTTTGGTAAATTAGTATTAAAAAACGGAAAACCCTCCCCCCACAGTATGTTTGTTTTTGGGCGTTTTTTTTTGGTTACTTGTCAGAAAACCGGGAATGGGCGGTTTTTTTGGCCCTTTCCCCCAAAAAAACTCGGGGAGGGAAAAGTAAAGGCCGGGATTGGTAAAATATGTTCTCAAATTGCAAGTCGAGGGGGTTTTTCCCCCCTCATAAGTTTTTTTGGTTTGGGGTGTAACTTTTTAAATATAAAATTTAAAGCTTTTAAAAAGCCAAACCCCCTTTTTAAAGGCTAGCTTTTTATAAAAATAGAAACCCTTTACTTCTTTTTCGGGCTTGAAGGACAAAATTGTTTTGGGATTCGCATTGTTAAGTTTGAGGTTTGTCAAATTTCCCCTCATTGCTTCTTTTAGTGGCAAAACCCGTAAAACCATCAGGGGGGGTTTTTAAACTGGCCGAAAATTTTCCCTGCTTTATTAATTTTTTGAATCTTATTTTTTCTCCCTTTTTTCTTATTTTAAAACCATACGACTTTGAAAAATATTTCATGAAGCGCAACCTTTTTGCCCCCAAAAATTTGTTATCAATAGTTTGTTAAAAAAATTAAAAGGCGGTCTTGAGTTGTTATTGTTACAAACATTTTTTTAAACGAAAAAAAAAATGGTGCATTAAATATATGGTCCCAAATTTTTCTTTTGGGGGCCGCACTACAATTTTTAAAAATATAGAATGTTACTCTTGACATTGTTTGTGCCCCCAGACTGCCCCCTTTTCAAAAAAAGGGTTTGGAGTACTCCTTTTGAAGGGGCTATTTTAAACCCCCCTATTAAAATCAAACCACCCCAAAAAAGCTTTGGTTTATTTATCCGATGCAGTTTTTTCAAAAAACCAGTTAAAACTTTGCTGTGTTTTGCGCTTTCAATGGGTGTGGGAGTGGCGTTTGCTGTTTCATTTAAATCCCCCCCCTTGTCCTTTGGTGAGGTCAGTGTACAGATTTTTTTTCATTACCCCTTTAGACGTATTTTGACTGAACTGCAAGCTCCATTACCAAATGCCCAAAACCGTTTAATCCACTCGCAAAAAATTAGCATGAAGGGGGGGTTTTTTAAAGGATCTGTAAAGAATTCAAAATTAACATCAAGACAGGCTTTAGACAAAGTTGGATCATAATCATGGCCCAGGCGACCTTTTTTTTCGGGGCCGCAAAGAAAGTTTAACTATTTTATGGCATCCCTTTAAATCTTTCTTTTTTGGCCCAAAATGTGAGCCCCGGGGGGTTTCCCCACAGCAAGAGCATTTTAAAAAAAAAGGGGAAAAAATTTATCTTGACACTTTAAGGGCCTTAACTAGAGCGGGGGAAAAAGAAAAAAATTAAAAAGACTCTTTTTGCCCCTTTGTTTGGTGTTTTCTAGGTTTTGCAAGCAAAAGGCAAGAAACGGCATAACTGATTTTTTACTGGTTTGACGCACAAAAAACAATACTTAGGGAAATTTAGAGGACGCCATTTTTAAATTTTACAGTTGATTTTTCCTTCAAGTATTTTAAAGGTACCAACATGTTTTACAATTTCGCAAGACGAAATTTGATTTGCTGTTGGGACTGGTTTATACATGCTGGCCCTTTTGACCCAGAATCCAGATAGGTACAATTTAAAAAACTATAAAAATGAAATTTTTTTTAGCAGGCAATGAAAGAAAGGGTTGGGGAAAAAAGACATAAATTCTGGCCGTTTTAAAATTACAAAAAAATAAAAAAAACACCCAAAATTAAGTCATCTAATTCCCCAAGTCCAAAAACCCCAAAAATCATTGAAGACTCAGCAAAGCTCGGGATTTTTTCGGAAGACCCCTGAATATGAAAAGACAGCGCTTGTTCTTGGATTAAATGGATAGGATTACTTGGCTTTATCCCTTTCTTAAAAAAGTAACCCAAATATTACGAGAAAAAAAAGTCCTTTAAATGCTCGGGCCCTAAAGCCAAAATTTTCTTTGCTTGCATTAGACAAAAGCCCGTAAAATTACTGCTTAATAAAACCAGGGGAAAACGTTTTTATTGCTTTACTGGCTAAAATTTTTTTTTAAAAAAACCGCAAAAGATCAAGCGTTTTTTTACCCTGATTTATCAGGGTGGCGGGTGGAGGCGGGATGGGGACGGAAAGGGATGAAATTTTGCTACCACCACCTGTAATGCCAACACCAATGTACTTATTGCAAAACCTAAGGCGTTTAAAAAAGCTTGCTAAAAGTGACTCCTTTCTCTCTAAACAGTGTTCGGTTTTGGGTTTTTTGCTAGTGTTGGGGCTTCATATAAAATTTTTTCGATGTTTTTTTTATTCTATTTTACTTGAGTTCGTAAATTTGGGTTTCGGTTTTTTTTGGGCAGCGCTTCTAGTCTTGCTTTTTCTTTTTTTGGGTTTAAGGTTTTTTAGTTTTGGGCTAAAATTTTTTCTTTAATCCACGCCCCACGATGGGGGTCATCAGCCTTTTAACGGGTTCTTTTTTTCTCTTTTTAAATGCTCTTTTAGTTCACCCAGTTTGCTAAAAATTTTTTTGTTAATTCCTCTAATGGTTTTTAAAACATGATTTAAGGGCCGTTTTTTCTCGCCCTGGGTAGCGGGGAGTGTGTTTTAGTCTTTAAAGCTTTTTTCTTTTTGAAAAACGGTTTCTGTTCATTGCCCTTTTTTTTCATCTGCCGATTGATTTTAAAATTTTTCAAATTTCCTTTTTTTGTATTTTGGTTTTGCTGTTGGGGGTTTCCTGCAGGGGTGTTTTTTATGGGTTTTGAAAAAAGCCTCCGCCCTTTAAATTTGGTTAACAAGAAACCAAAAGGGGATTTTTTCTTTTTACCTGGTTTTTGTATTTTTTGTTTTCTTTGGCTAAAAAAAATTTGATGGGGTTTGGGTTTGTTGGGAAGCCGAAAAATTTCCCTTGGTCGTTTTCACAGGGCAAATGGGCCATCTTCTATATTCAAAAAACATTTTGGGGCTAAAATTCGGGGGGTTCTTGGGGCCCAAACTTTTTTAAAATGCCCTTTGACCGTACTTTCTTTTTAAATTTACCCCCGTTGAGAGGGGTTGAGCGATGCTGGGTCAAAGGGATCTTTTTTTTCTGTCGTTCCCCCGATCAAAAAAAATTTATAAATCTTCTTCACCTTTTAATGCCGGGCCCTGGTTTTAAAAAATTAATTAAATTTTTTATTTTTTTATAAAAAAAGTCACAAGCACATTTGGTCCCTTTTTGCCCCCCATAGAAAAACTGAAAAGAAAACCCTTTTGGGGGAAAGGGGAAAAAACGGACTTTTACTGTTTTTAAAAAATCCATTTTACTAATTTATGCAGGGTCAAATTCTTTTTGCAAATTTCCCGGGCCTAGGGAGGAAAAAGGGCCCTGATTGTGCCAGGCTTTTGGGGGCCTTTTTACTTTTTTAAAATAGCGCTCGATTTTAACAAACCCGGGCCCAAAAAGGGGCGTTGTACGAATTGGGGCGGGCAACGTTAAGAAATTTTAAAAAAAACTTGAGGGGCAAGAAAATATTTTTTTTTCACAATGCAGGGCATTTTTTAACCCATTTTTATTATGGCTAACCCCGGGGAAAGAAAGGGCTGATTTTGGCTTTTTAAAAAATAGAAAATGAAGGAAAACTAAAACATTTTTAAAAGGTGCCGCGATACTAAAAGACGGGGAAAAAGGGTTTTGGCTGTAAAATTTTTCGTTTGGGAAAACGCTTTTCCCTTTCCCCTTTGATTTTGAGTTGTTAAAAGCGGATGCGCCATACTTTCAAGGAGATTTAAAAAACAGATTGTCTATGGAAAAAAACTTTTAATTTTATTTCAAAAAGGGTTATCAAAACATCAGCACGAAGCAAAAGTTTTTTGAATTTTTTGACATCTCGTTAGAGGTTTTACGTTTTTAGCAACCCTAATTTTGCAAAGGGGGATTGGCAACAATATCAGTCAAATTCGCAATTTTATTTCGAAAGGGGTTTCCCCCTCTTAAAACATATCCCAAAAAAAAGGGCAGAAAATTATATGGGGGTTTTAGTTTTAGGCGCAGCAAGTCGCTTAAAGTATTTTATTTTCTTTTTTGTGAAGATGGGGAAAAAAAACCATTCAAAAGAGGGAAATTTAAAATTTTTTAATTTCCCAAAAAAAAACGAAAGGTTTCAATGCTCGATTTTAGGGGAGTCCCAAAACCAAAACTTGCTTTGCCGGGGTTTAAAAACCCTTTTCACATTTTGGGTGAAAAAAAGAAAAAAGTTTTGGGGGTGGGGGGGGTGTTTTGAAATCCAACGTTTTTACCTTGTGGTAAAAAACTACACCTTCCCCAGTGTAAGACTTTATGATTATTTTAACAACAAAATACGGTTTATGGATTGACCTAAGGTCAACGGAGGATAATCAGTTACATGGAAGCGGGAGAACTGTGAGAGACGTAATAAACATTCAAATTGATAAAGAAGAAGAAGCCGATAAACCGCTTAATGTACATTTGTTTTTAATATATGATGCGCAGCTGAATATTGAAAATAACAGATTAAAAGATATACAATACTAAATTATTTTTATTTTATAAAAAGCATGTCTGTTAAACATTATCCAAATGTGCCTACAGCGCCGCCAAGAGAAGAGATAGTAGAAAGCCCTAACATAAAAACCTTCAGATTAACCAAACATTACACAAATGCAACAAAAACTAGAGCAGGACCTTTCAAAATACAGCAAAACCAAACGAAGGTATTCTGCTGCCTTTAATGCTGTTACATATGTTAATACTGGAACATCAACTATAAGTGCACTATCAGCAGGAACGAGTGTTGGCTCTTAGCAACGGCATAGGTGCACCCGCAGCTTTACCTCTGGGCGGTTTGTCTTTAGCTCTCGGCCTGTGTTCATTAGCCGAGGTGCTGCTAGCAAAAAATAAAAACTAAACTCCAAAAGCACACAGCTATGGTTCAACTAATAACAGCTAAACTTAGTTCCTTCAGCTGAAATAAATAAAGCACTAGCTGACTCAAACATCACGGATGAAGAATTTAATCGTTTACAGGCCGATTTTGATGACTACAAAAGACAAAAGTTTGATCTTCAAAGAAAGGCAAGGACAAGTTTTTCTCAACAGCCAGACGCCGAGCAGATAAAAAAGGAATGCTTAAAAAAAGTAAACGAGACATTAAACTCTGTTCTAAACAGCTCACAGTAACAACTCGAAGGGTGTTTATACTTTAGTTTATGAGTCCAAGCACAAAAAGACCGTTGATATTATTCTGATTAAGCCGTTGTATTTTTTTTAATTTAAATAAATATGTTGGCTTAGAAAAGAAAGACAGCATGGCTAAGATATATGAAGGCCCAGATGAATTGTTTGAAGGAATGCTTGAGAGAGAGCGTTTATCAAGAGCACTGAATGATATTGATTTAGAAGTCATTGACCCAACAAACGTACAGGCAAGTGTTGTTCATGCTATTTCTCAAGTTCCAGCAAACTAACAATAGACCCGCCAGTTAAAGTAATGTTAGCTGTTTTAATCGACTATGTAACAATAAATGAAGAAAATCTAGAAGTCTGGGTCTCGACTAAACAACAGACTATTCTTTCCTCTAATGACTTAACACCCGGTTGGGCAGACGAACTGCTTACACAGTTTGACGCTGCCGCTGAAGAAGCTAAAATGAGAGGCTCTGGTTGGTCAGAGGGCGAAGTCTTAGAGATTAGATTAAAACAGGCTAAGTATGCACCGATTGTAGGCAAGGCTTACATTCCGCTACCTCGGGAGTTGGTTTTAAAGAGAGCAGTTTTAAACATAAAAAATTCAGACAACAAATGTTTCATGTGGTGCGTTCTTGCAAGGCTGCATCATGTCCGCGACCACGCAGAGAGAGTGACTAACTATCGGCAATACACCAAAGATCTTAACTTCAATGGAATATCCTTTCCTTTTTGTGTAGACCAAATTGATCAGTTTGAAGAGCAAAACAAACCAATAACTGTCAATATCTACACATGGGATGAGGAAACAAATCTACAGCCGATTAAAGTGTCCAAGAACAGTCCAACAATTGGCGAGCCAGACAAAAATCATGTTGACTTACTACTAATGTTTTCACCATCGGGGCTGCCACATTACACATTGATACGAACAATGAGTAAACTAATGCAGCATACTTCAAAAGATGGGCACAAACAAGAATTCTGCAGAAAATGTTTAACAAGAATGCCATCTGTTCAAGCCGCAAGCGAACATAAGAAACATTGTATCGGCCCAGTTGACTGTAATACAGAACTAATTACTCCCCCCCTGGATCTAAAGTTAGTTTTAAGAACTGGAAAAAACTGCAACATTCTCCATACGTAGTTTACGCAGACTTCGAGTCGCTTATTGTTCCTTATGAAGGGCCAGCGCCACAAAAACTTCGAAAAAACAGTCTTAATGAGTAATCATCAGATTTGTTCATTTGCTTTCATTGTTGTTAGGTCGGATGGCGCTCATTCAAGGCCAGAATTATACAGAGGACCAGATGCGGCTAGAAGTTTTTACAGGCATGCAGCAAGTGCGTAATGATTGTTCTAATAATCTGAATTTATCTGAAATCATGATGACGTCTGAAGACCAACAACAGTATGCCTCAGCCACTCACTGTTGGATTTGTGGTTTAGGCCTCTCATCAGACGCAGCGAATCCAACAGTAAGAGACCATGATCACATTAGTGGAAAGTTCAGAGGAGCGGCGCATAACAAATGCAATCTTCAACTAAAGTTTGAACCAAAGACATGGAAGCTGCCCATCTTCTTTCATAACTTGCGAGGTTACGACTCTCATCTTATATTGCAAGCAGTAACCAACGCCTTCAGGGTAGCATGCATTGCACAGTCATCAGAAAAGTACATGTGCTTTAATCTAAATAACATGTCTTTTTATGACTCTATGCAACACATGATGGGATCATTAGAGTCACTAGCTATGTCCTTAAAGTCCTGCCAAATAACAGAAGAATATTTTGACCCAACTCTCGTTAGAAAGGGCGTTTATCCTTATGAGTACATGAACAGTTGGGAAAGGTTTGACGAAGATACACTTCCTCCTAAAGGCGCGTTCTTTTCTAGTCTCAGAGGAAAGGACATCAGTGATTCGATTACCAGCATGCTCAAGATGCGTGCAAAAGTTGAGTGTAAAACGATGGGAGACTATCATGACTCCTACTTGAGGGCTGATATGTTTGTTGCGGACGTCTTTTGTTAAA
>JAFLJL010001776.1:42500-43686 GCA_018398815.1 Conus ventricosus | reverse complement strand
AAAAAACAAAAACGAAGGGGCGGGGGGTTTAGAACTGTTTTAAAAATTGTACTTTTATTTATGGAGACCATTCCGAGTTCCTTGCTCGCTCGCTAAACTGGATGAAAGGGGCTGTAGCCGGCCGTTTTGTCCGACCGTACCGGCCGTTTTGTCCGAGGCTGGACAAAACAGCCGGGTCGGACAAAACGGCCGGCTAAAACCCGGCTGTTTTGTCCGACTTTCAATTTTTTGTCGGACAAAACGGACTGGTTGGACCAAGACAAAACGGCGGCTCTATGTAAGCGGCCGTTTTGTCCAAATATATTTTTAATTGTTCTTTGCCCAGTTCCACTGGCAAAGAAATATACATTCGTCGCGTTCTGTGTTTTTTTTTTTTTTTTTTTTTTCGTTTTGTCCAAACAGGCCGTTTTGTCCAACCAGGCCGTTTTGTCCGACAAAAAATGGAAAGTCGGACAAAACAGCAGGGGTTTAGCGGCCGTTTTGTTGACCGGCCGTTTTGTCCAACCTCGGACAAAACGGCCGGGTCGGACAAAACGGCCGGCTACAGGGCCTCTGTATTTATTGGTTTATTCATTAATTTTGGTGCTCTGTGCGGAATAAACTGCCACGTTTATAATGAATTTTTCATCGCTCAGTCTGTCTCTGTTTGAAAAGAAAATTAACTGGGTCATAAAACTAGGGGGAAAAAGTACGTTTTAGGGCGCTGTCCAGTGACACCATCATTCCTGCTTTGCCCAAAGGTTTTTGAAATTTTTTTTTTCTTTTTTCTTTTTGGCTCTTCTTCAATGGGGGATTCTAGAAGAACAGGAGTGAGAACAAAGAAAAATGTTGCAAAACAAAGGGATTGAGAGCGACCAGGCGAAGGAACGTTGATGTACACACATTCACACTGCAAACACAGTCCCTGGCTTTTGAACTGCTTCAAAACTACACTCGTGCTCTCTCTCTCTCTCTCTCTCTCTCTCTCTCTCTCTCTCTCTCTCTCTCTCTCTGTGCGCCCGATAGTTGCACGCCTTCTCTCTCTGTCCACGAGTTGCGCTCTCTCTCTTTCTTTCTCTCTCTCTCTCTCTCTCTCTCTCTCTCTCTCTCTCTCTCTCTCTCTCTCTCTCTCTCTGTATGTGCGCCCGATAGTTGCACGCCCTTTTCTCTCTGTCCACGAGTTGCGCTCTCTCTCTCTCTCTCTCTC
>JAFLJL010001776.1:30000-32500 GCA_018398815.1 Conus ventricosus | reverse complement strand
AAAACTAATAGCTAATATTGATTTCAGAAAACCACATAACAATTTCCAAACAACATTGAATAATAACATAAAGCAAATCCAGAATGACAAAAAAGTATTCATAAAGGCGGACAAGACAAACAATTTCTATAAAATGGAAACTAATGAGTACTCTCAACTCCTCAACAAAAATATTCAGAAAAATTATAAAAAAGCTGATAAGACCACATATGACAACATCTGCAAAAAAGAAAAAGAACTTGTGCACCGATGGATTTAGGTGATAGGATAGAAGCAACAGCAATGAAAGAAGCCTTTATAACCCTTAAAGACCACAAACCTAACTTTCTCAACAACCCTACTTGTAGATTGATAAACCCATCAAAATCTGAATTAGGCAAAATTAGTAAAAAGATCCTGGAAAAAGCAATAGAGGACATAAAAACAAACACTGAATACAATCTCTGGAAAAATAGTTATGAAGTTATCCAATGGTTTAAAGAATTGAACAAACAGACAAATACAGTGTTCATTACTTTTGACATAGTGGACTTCTACCTTCCATTGATGAGGAATTACTTACTAAAGCTCTAAGATTCGCCAACAAATATACAAATATAACAGATTCTGAGATGGAAATCATTCTCCACACTAAGAAACCCTTCTCCATAGCAACAGTGAAACTTGGATTAAAAAAAACAGCAGAAATTCCACATTCGATGTCACGATGGGATCTTATGATGGAGCTGAAACGTGTGAATTAGTTGGACTTTTCATGTTGTCTCATATACAGAAAATACTTGGTAAACAGGTTGGCTTATACAGAGATGACGGTCTTGCCACGTTAAACAATAAACCAAAAATCATTGAAAACAAGAAAAAAGAACTTTGTAAAATTTTTCAAAGCCATAACCTAAAAAATCACAGTAGAAGCCAACAAAAAAACAGTAAATTATTTAGACATAACATTAGACCTTAAGGATCATACATACAAACCATATAAAAAACCTAATGACACACCCGTCCACGTAGACATCAATAGTAACCACCCACCCTCCATCTTAAAAACCATACCTAATGGTATAAACAAAAGATTATCTAAACTGTCATGCAATGAGAAAGAATTTAACAGTGCAGCAGCTGAATATCAAGAGGCGCTGACAAAAAGTGGCTACAACTATAAATTACAATACAACCCAGATAACAACATGAACAGTAACAGGAAAAACAGGAAAAGAAAAATTATATGGTATAACCCTCCATTTGATGGAAGAACAAAAACTAACGTAGGAAAAGAATTCCTCAGAATCCTTAAAACATCATTCCCAAAAGAACATGTACTATCTAAAATATTCAACAAAAATACCATCAAGCTATCATACTCGTGTATGCCCAACCTTAAAAATATAATTGATTCTTCCAATAAAACCAAAAACAACACAACCAAAGAGGGTGAGGAAAGGATATCTTGTAATTGCACTAAAAAAGACCAGTGCCCTTTGAATAATAAATGTCTCTACAACAATATTGTGTACCAAGCTACGGTAACAACAGACAGTGATAAAGAAACATATATAGGAATCACGGCTAACCACTTTAAAACCAGATATGCAAACCATAAACAGTCTTTCAAAAATGAAAAATATAAAAACCAAACAGAATTAAGTAAAATATATTTGGAAGCTGAAAAATAGAAAATAGATTACAACATATCATGGAAAATTATAAAAAGAGCAACACCATACAACAACATTTCTAAAAAATGCAACTTATGTACTACAGAAAAGTGGCTGATATTATGTAAACCCCACCTAGCATCCCTGAACTCTAAAGTAGAAATGATAAACAATTGCAGGCATAAATGGAAATCTTTGTCAATGCACCATTCCGTGGCACGTCCCCCTGAACGCGCCCCAAAAAGAAAAACCGGCAGGCCACGTGCCACACGCACAGAACTCACACGCCCACACACCACAATATATACACACGGTGGCGTGCCCAAATTGTATTGTATACCCTGAGGAGAGCGCTTTTAGCTTGAAACAAGCTCTTCATTTTAACCTCTTCATTTTAAAATCCTATTTTAAACTGGTATATATATATATATATATTATATATATATATATATTATATATAATATATATATATATATATATATTATATATGTTTACAAGTATTCACACACACACACACACACACACCGCGAGTTTACCAGAAAGGTGGAAATCTTGTTTTCGCTCGTGAATACAATCACGGACATATATATGAACAGAAATCTCTCTCTCTCTCTCTCTCTCTCTCTCTCTCTCTCTCTTCCCTGCAAGCCGGCCTAAAAATGCGTAGGTCTCTATAATGAAGAAATTGTATGTCCTCAATAGCAACTCGTTAGTCCCAGAGTTATGGGGATTAGGTAAAGCAGCTCTTTAGTGTAAAAGTTCATTTTTATGCTTTAAAGGAATTCTTAGGCGTAGATATTAGAATACCAAATGACGTTATTTATGGCGAAACTAACACATATCCT
>JAFLJL010001776.1:0-22500 GCA_018398815.1 Conus ventricosus | reverse complement strand
TTCACCACTACAATCTTTGTTCCTGTTCCAAAAGCTGTTTAGTAACCTAAAACATAGCTGTGCTTTAACAAAAAGTCCAATCACCTATTGCATGCTGAAACATCACACTTCTGGTACTTCAGAGAAATCATTACTGCTTCTTTTTCAAACGCGCACAACCCACAATTAACATTCAACACGTTCAGTAATGTAGACTTTATTCACATGTAGATAATCCACTGTTAGTATGAAACAAATACAGAAGCTCATGGTGTAGTTAAGTCTGCGCAACCCACAGTCGATATTAAGATAGTGTGTGATGTGTTTGAATGGTCATCACTCAAAGCTGATGTGGAAAGGAAGATTAACAGCCTATCAAGGAACACTCTACCGGGAACTCCTGAAACGAACAGCGAGTTGGAACCGTCAAAAAACGTCTTGTGTGAGAGCCAGATGTGTTGTGTGCAACGACCACTACATACACAATAATTCTGCCCCCACCGCTCCCTCCCTCCTGGCCACTACATACACAATAACTCCGAGCCCACCCCCACCCCCTTCCTCGCCACTACATACACAATAACTCCGACCCCCCTCCCCTTCTGGCCACTATATATACAATAATTCCGACCCCCCCCCCCCCCTCTCTCCTTTTGTCTACTACATACACAATAATTCCGACCCCCCCCCCCCCCCCCCCCCCCCCCTTCCTGGCCACTTGACGATGTTGAGAGTGATGATACACGACAGAGGGCGCTGTGGGGGACGGGGAATGTCGTTCGTGTCAGTGTCTGTACACCTCTCTCTCTCTCTCTCTCTCTCTCCTCTCTCTCTCTCTCTCTCTCTACTTTCCACCTTCCTGCCGATCGTAATCCAACTCTTGACACAGTAGAGGAAGGTGCGAGAAGTCAACAGCTTTTTACTCACCTTCGCCTGTTATGACCACGTCCCTGGCACAGAGAGAGAGAGAGAGCAAGGCGGCACCCACAGACAGCGGCACTTCACAGCACTGCGATCACATTTCCCCCACACTGCACACGATGAGTCATCCCACCCCCTTCTCCGTCACTACATTACATATTCACGACGACCCCGCTGCCCCGGGTCCAGGCCGGGAACTGGCGAAGCACCACATCCTGGTTCTTTGTGGGGGAAACGACTAAGCTGAAGCGGGTCTCCTTGACGTAACCCAAGAGGGGCGACGTGTTTCTTCTTCTTCTTCTTCTTCTTCTTCCCCGGGTGTGGGAGCCACGGCTACCCGACCCAGTTTTGTTTTTGGGAGGGGTGGGTGGGTAGAATATCCGGAGAGTGGTGAGGGGGGAGGGGGAGGTCGTGTCCAGACGGGGTAGTCAGTGTCCACGTAACCTTGATCCTGACCAGGGGCTGACAGTCTGGACGGCCGCTGATAGCGGGCTCCTAGCGGGCAAATCCTCTGCCCCGATAACCCCCCCACGTCTTGCCCCCTTCCTTCCGCCGACACCGCTGGCCTCTCCAGGGAAGGAATATCATCGGTTTTATAGTTCGTATCGGTTATCACCCCAGGCCACGCACACAGGTTGAATATTCCACACGGAGGATGGCAAGTCAGCAACCCCGATCCCTTCCGAACACAGCCGAAGACGAGAGGCGCTCGGATCACGTGACGGTCCCCGCACGCTGCGGTTGGTCGGAGGGACGGGGGAGGTCCATCATGGCGGACATTTCTGTATTGACACGAGCAGATGTTGAGGAGAAAGAGGCCGGGTCTTACAAGAGGGCTGTCAGAGGTGGAGGAGGTTGAACTCAGCCTTTGTTTTAGAGCGGGACGCTTAGGTTGTTGGCAATAAAGGTGGGAGAGAGAGAGAGAGAGAGAGAGAGAGAGAGGGGGAACGTAAGCACACATCGACGTGGTGGTGGTGTTGAACTGGGCGTGACCTAATTGGTGGGCTCGATCAGTCATGGCGCTATGGCTGGACCAAACAGATCGATGTGGACCAATACAGCCCCCCCCTCTCTCTCTCTCTCTCTCTCTCTCTCTTGTGACATAGTTATCCATGGACCTCGGTTAAACACGTGCCCCGTTCAAAGAGTCATAAATAAAAGTTTCGTTGGCGTCGTGGCTTTAACGGATGTGGTGTAATGTAGAGAAATAGTCCGCACGCAGTTGCGCCCCTTCTTTACAAACTGACGCTAAAACTTCTGAACAAAATGTTGTCAATCATCATGAAGGTATTGATCCTTTTTAATGTTGTCACCTGCTGCCGCCACCACTTCTGCTACAGCGATACGACAATCCAAAGTAGTGGCTTACGAAAACATGACTTAGTAATCTCGAGAATTTTTTTTTTTGGGAAAAAAATGTTTTCAAACTCTGGGTTTTGTGTCTTTTTTTTTTAGTTCCTTCTTTGCCACAGGCAATGTTTGCGTACATTATTCACAGAGCATTGGATCGAAGAATTGTTAACCTGCACTTGTTTTCCCCCCACTACTTAATTGTTCAGCATTATTCACAGAGCAGTCAGAAATAGCACTTCACGAGAGAAGATCTTAGGGGAAAAAAGACAACATACATTTTCTACAGAGACTAAAAAGAAAATCATTTATCTAAAGAGAGACACGTATGTCAAGCATGAAGAGCAACTTGAGCTTCAGAACTTTTTGTAAGGATACACACGAGCCAAACAAATGGAACAACAAATATTTGAGACATCTCACCTTTTTTTTCCAACACAGATAGGGTACATACAATACGAGCCATATGATAATCAGAGCAACAAATAGGCCTTCTGATTTGGGGGGATGATATGTAAGTAAGCGAATGCAAACCTATATCAACAAACCAACCATTTTCTCATGGGGTAAAGACGTTCTCATACAACTCAAAGCAGTCGCTGGGGACCGAGGCACATTACAGATCTGGCGTTCTCTAGGGTCAGTATGATGAGGGCGCTGCCCACCTCCTCTCTCTGTCCCTGCTTTACCTTCCCCGGCCCTGACGAAGAATTGGCCAAGCTTGGCTAACTGATGTGCCCATACGAATTGTCTGGCCAAGCTTGGCTAACTGATGTGCCCATACGAATTGTCTGCAGTGCCTTTGCTTCCATGCATGTTTGTTTCTTCCTACTCTCTGTCTGTCTTCTTTCCTTTCCTTCTGTCCCCCTTTTGTCTCTCTGTCGTGCTGTCTGTTTGTTTTTCATCCTCTTTCTTTCTCTCTTTTCCGTCTTTCTTTCTGTCGTTCCCTTCTTCCTTCCGTTCTCTCTCTCTCTCTCTCTCTCTCTCTCTCTCTCTCTCTCTCTCTCTCTCTCTCTCTCTCTCTCTTCTCTCTCTCTCTCTCTCTCTCTCTCTCTCTCTCTCTCTCTCCTCTCTCTCTCTTTCTCTTTCTTTCTTTCTTTCTTTTTTTTTCTTTTTTCTTTTTTGCATACACAGAGTGAATGTGTCACTGCACCAAAGAACAGAACATGAATAAACGCTGACGCTTTATATCAAACGCCAAGACACTGTAAGTCCGCCAAAGAATGTCCATTAGTACTAGAACACACAGACTTGCGTGCTTTGCGAGAGGTGTGGTTTCTTGTCGGAGAGAGAAAAAACAAAAAAGGTAAAAAGGTGGGGGAAAAAAGAAGAGCACGGGGGCCCCACCCTTAAAAAAAAGGGGGGGGGGGGATGTTAAAAGAATTTCTTTTAATGTAAAAAAAAATGAAGTTGGAGGAACAAAGAAAAAAAAAAGAAGGTAAATCTGGTGTGTTTGGCGAGAGAGGTCTCTTCACCGGTAATTCACCAGAGAACAGAGTATAAAGGCCACGAACGGTGACCTTTGATGACAGGATCAACGAGGAGGATGAAGACGATGTTTCTGGAGTTCTATTTCTTTTTCGGCAAGAGACGACAGGAACAAGGCTGTGCTCAACGCTCTTTTTCATAGATTATCCCGATGTCAACCAGGCCCGAGAGATACAGACAGCTGCAGTGTTGGTCAGAAAATCGGCGCGGCACTTTCACAGAAGCATCCACTAAGTGGGACGAAGACTGGACGGTGTGGTACCGGTCTTCTCATCTGAGCCTGTAGCGCGCTCATCAGCTTGAATAGGGTCACCCCTTTTTACACCTATTTCTTATCTTTCAAAAGGCGAAAAAGCTCCGTGGTGCATTCCATGTCATGTTCCACTCAGGGTGAGACATATTCTTTTAGAATGTTGGGACACGCACGATGTGAGACAAACACTTTACAGCAGACTCCGTGAAAACCTTGTTCAGGATGTCCCACCTGACGTGATCTTTGAGTTTCTGAAGAGATTAAATTTTTCATCTGATCTAAGAGTTTACCGGAAGAAGGATTTCTTTACGAAGTTTCTGGTGCGTTATTAGAAGGTGTAATTTTAAAGAGATGTGTGAATGTTTTGTTTGTTTTCTTTGATGACTTGTGAGTTGACTTCAACGTGGTGACAGCCTTGACATGGCCCTTTGCGGTCGGCTGGGCTAGGAGCAACATTACCTTACCTAGCTCTGAGTCGGAGGAAGAGAAGGCCGAACAATTCCTGCGATACATGCCTGGGGTTGGAAGGCGAACCAGAGATGTCCGCTGGTTCGCGGTCAATCACCGGTATCGCCGTCACACGTCGTGAAATTGGGAACGTCCCACTAGTCCGAGGGTTCACTAGTCCGAGGGTTCACTAGTCCGAGGGTTAGGGTTAGGGTTAGGGTTAGGGTAGTCCGAGGGTTCACTAGTCCCAGGGTTAGGGTTAGGGTTAGGGTAAGGGTTACGGTTAGGGTTACGGTTAGAACCCTACCCTCGGACTAGTAAACCCTCGGACTAGTGAACCCTCGGACTAGTGAACCCTCGGACAGTGAACCCTCGGACGAGTAAACCCCGGACTAGTGAACCCTACCCGTGAAATTTCATTGGCCGATCCCGCGTCACTGAGGTTGGTACCACTGCAGTCACTGAGGTGGTACCATTGCGGTCAGTGAGGTGGTACCATTGCGGTCACTGAGGTGGTACCACTGCGGTCACTGAGGTGGTACCATTGTGGTCAGTGAAGGTAGTACCATTGCGGTCAGGAGGTGGTACCACTGCGGTCAGTGAGGTGGTGCCACTGCAGTCACTGAGGTGGTACCATTGCGGTCACTGAGGTGGTACCATTGCGGTCACTGAGGTGGTACCACTGCGGTCACTGAGGTGGTACCACTGCGGTCACTGAGGTGGTACCATTGCGGTCAGTGAGGTGGTACCATTGCGGTCACTGAGGTGGTACCACTGCGGTCACTGAGGTGGTACCACTGCGGTCACTGAGGTGGTACCATTGCGGTCAGTGAGGTGGTACCATTGCGGTCAGTGAGGTGGTACCATTGCGGTCACTGAGGTGGTACCACTGCAGTCAGTGAGGTGGTACCATTGCGGTCAGTGAGGTGGTACCATTGCGGTCAGTGAGGTGGTACCATTGCGGTCACTGAGGTGGTACCTTGCGGTCAGTGAGGTGGTACCACTGCGGTCAGTGAGGGGGTACCACTGCGGTCACTGGGGTGGTACCACTGCGGTCACTGAGGTGGGACCACTGCAGTCAGTGAGGTGGTACCAATTGCGGTCACTGAGGTGGTACCATTGCGGTCACTGAGGTGGTACCACTGCGGTCAGTGAGGTGGTACCATTGCGGTCACTGAGGTGGTACCATTGCGGTCCCGTGAGGTGGTACCATTGCGGTCAGTGAGGTGGTACCATTGCGGTCACTGAGGTGGTACCACTGCGGTCACTGAGGTGGTACCATTGCGGTCAGTGAGGTGGGTACCACTGCGGTCACTGAGGTGGTACCCTTGCGGTCAGTGAGGTGGTACCACTGCGGTCACTGAGGTGGTACCATTGCGGTCACTGAGGTGGTACTATTGCGGTCACTGAGGTGGTGCCACTGCGGTCACTGAGGTGGTACCACTGCGGTCACTGAGGTGGTACCATTGCGGTCAGTGAGGTGGTACCATTGCGGTCACTAGAGGTGGTACCACTGCGGTCACTGAGGTGGTACCACTGCGGTCACTGAGGTGATACCATTGCGGTCAGTGAGGTGGTACCAATTGCGGTCAGTGAGGTGGTACCACTGCGGTCACTGAGGTGGTACCATTGCGGTCACTGAGGTGGTACCATTGCGGTCACTGAGGTGGTACCATTGCGGTCAGTGAGGTGGTACCATTGCAGTCACTGAGGTGGTACCATTGCGGTCAGTGAGGTGGTACCCTTGCGGTCACTGAGGTGGTACCATTGCGGTCACTGAGGTGGTACCATTGCGGTCACTGGAGGTGGTACCATTGCGGTCAGTGAGGTGGTACCATTGCGGTCACTGAGGTGGTACCATTGCGGTCACTGAGGTTTGGGACCATTGCGGTTTTTGCTACAGCTTTTTTGGGGGCGTTTTCTCAGATGAGAGATAGTGACTTTTGTTCGTTTGCTTATTTATCATTTATTATTTATTTTTTTTTTGTTACCGAAAAGGAGACATTCTGCGGGTGATGTTCGTTAACTATCCACATGACAGGGGTTTAAAGGACGGTCTCGCTTCTTCGTGTTCCTCCTTTTCCTCCGGAACACTCAGAATGCTTTTTTTTTCTCTCTTCATTTCTTTGATGTTACCAGAGGGGGGAAACGGTTCTAACCGGGTGGGTCTGCATTGCTACCAGAAGAGAAAAAATGTCTAACGATTTTTTTTTTTGGTGTGCTTTTGTTTCCTTCGTGTGTTTTTTTCCTTCTCTTTCTTTTTTTTTCTTTCTTTTTTGGGGGTTGGGGTGGGGTACATTTAAAAAAAAAGGTTCTATGAATGGCATCGAATCCTTTCAGAGTTCTATCACAAGATTCAGATTTCCCCATAATTTTACACACTGAGGTCCCCCAACCCACGGAGGCTTAGCGCTCCAAAAGGCCAGGTTTTTTTTTTTTTTTTTTTTTTTTTTTTTTGGGGGGGGGGGGTTTTTTGTTGTTTTTTTTGCACAGGAGGCAACATTCCAGACACTATCACAGTGTGAGGCACAGCCAAGAGGTGGTGGTGAATGGTGTGATCTGCGGCGATGGACAGTTCATCACATCACATAGTCTTTTCATCACGCAGTTAAAACGGGGGACAACTCTTTGCTGATCATATTCAGAAGACAAACGTGTCCTTAAACTTTTTCAGATGACGGAAGTCCCTCCCCCCCCCAATTCATTTTATTGCTCGAAACTAGCACATGATCACTTGACCGTAACAACGGACAGCATCATCATGATATTAATGGTTATCTCATTAATAACACACACAAAAAAAAACAACAAAAAAAACCTACAGCAAAAGAATGGAAGAAGTTTTATGAAAAAGAAGGTTATTAAAAAATAAATAAAAAAAAAGACGAAGCAAAAGAAGAAGATGGTTATGAAAAGACGACGAAGAAGGAACATTGAGAAAAAAAAAAAGAAAAGAAAAGAGAGAAGAAGAAGGAGGAGAAGAAAAGTAGTAACAACGCAAGAACAACAACTCTACGCATGGTAATACTGAAATGAAATTTAAAAAAAAAACAAAAAAACAAACAATGAAAGCAGCGAATAATGTGATAATGATAATGAGAATAATGGTGATGATGATGATGATGATAAACAACAACAACAACAACAACAACAACAACAACAACAATAATAATAATATAATAATAATAATAATATAATAATAATAATGATTAATAATGATGATGATAAGAATATTAATAGTAATAATAATATGATGATGATGACAATAATGATAATGACAATACTACTACTACTACTACTACTACTAAAGCATACCAGTTGCACTTTTCTAACAGTTCAGTTCCAACAGGCTAAAAGATCATGTGACGAGCTCCAAAGGACGACAACGCTAACGTGGGCCGTTCAGCGAGGCACCAAGAGTTGCTCGCCAACGAACTGACCTGTCCATATGGCCAGGGCGGGGGCGGGGGAGGGGGGGAAGAGGAGGAGGCGTGTGTGTGTGCGTGCGTGTGGGGTGGAGGAGGAGGAGGTGTGTGTGTGTGTGTGTGTGTGTGTGCCAGTTCTGTCTCTGAACCCTAGCACACTGAGGGTACAGGGCACAAGATGGATGAACGGGCAGACAGGTGGCGCAGAGAATCAGCAAATTAGTTTGTTGATCAGTTCACAGGCGGGGCGAATTCACCCTGATATATACAAACCGTTCTAGATCCAGACTCTAAGAAAGATTCATTTTCACATTATAAGCAAAATGAAGATCTAAATAAAAAAGAAAAGATTGACGGGTACAGAAATTACACACAGACTGTGTGAAAATCCAGTTAATTAAATATGTAAACAATAAAACAGACGATGTATACATCCACTCTTATAGGTCAACACCCACCTCCAGTACCCATCTGTGTGTGTGTGTGTGTGTGTGTGTGTGTGTGTGTGTGTGTGTGTGAGAGAGAGAGAGAGAGAGAGAGAGAGAGGAGAGAGAGAGAGAGAGAGAGAGAAAACACACACTGAGTGAAAATTACTTTGATACAATAAAAGTATTACACACACACACCCCACACACACACACACACGCGCGCGCGCGCGCGCGCGCGCGCGCGCGCGCGTACGCGTGTGAGCAAAAGAGACACTGACACAGACTCTCTCTCTTCTCTTCTCTCTCTCTCTCTCTCTCTCTCCACACAACACACACACACACACCACACACGCACCACCACGCACACGCACAACACACACATGCACGCACCGTCTCTCTGTACACAAAACCGTATGAATATGCATTCTCATGTTTAAACAAATACACACAAATACGATATGAAAATCCTCTTTAAATATGTAAACAAACACCTTGGGCCAATTCATTTTGATATGTAAACAATTACGCACAGCTTGTTGAAAATCTTCTTCGGTATGTCAAGAAAAAACTCACAAACACTGAGTGAAAAATCCACTTTTGATTTGTAAATAAATGCACATGCGTGTGACACCACTTTGATAAGTACACACACCACCACACACACAAAACACACACACACACACACACACAC
Source organism: Conus ventricosus (assembly GCA_018398815.1). Lineage (NCBI taxonomy): Eukaryota > Metazoa > Mollusca > Gastropoda > Neogastropoda > Conidae > Conus > Conus ventricosus. The sequence continues at coordinate 13,518 of JAFLJL010001776.1, read as the reverse complement.
CACACACACTGTGCTAAACCCATCATCACCACCACACCACCCACCCCCACCACCCATCATCATTATTAACATAATAACAACAACAACAACAACAACAATAATAATGATGATAATAATATAATGATAATAATAATAATAATAATAATAATAATAATAATAATAATAATAATAATAATAATAATAAAACGCCAGTACCAGCACTACTACTACGGGCCGCTGCTGCTGCTGCTGCTGCTGCTGCTGTGCTATTAGTATGATCATAGCCGGGAGTTTTCCATGATTTTTATGTTGTACAGACCCTCTTTCTGCATTACGAGAGAAAACAAAACCAAAACAAATCTAAAAGAAAAAACAAAACAGTATTGCTCTGCCGGACAACAGGGGCGACCACATCATGAGACCAAACAAGAATGTACTCTTCGACCTCCTAGATTTTCTTCAGGCCAGATAAACGACGTTCAGGAAACGAACACGAGAACCAGCAATCCTTATCATCTTCTTAAACTGGCGAAAGATGGGCGTTCAATGAAAACGAGACTGCTGGGAAGGAAAGAATGCGAGTTAAATCAATGATGATGATAATGATTATGATGATAGTAGTAGTAGTAGTAGCAGTAGCAGCAGCAGCAGCAGCAGCAGCAGCAGCAGCAGTAGTAGTAGTAGTAGCAGTAGCAGTAGTAATGATGATGATGATGTTAGCAATTTTTTCTTTTTTGAATAGTAAAGAGATGACTATAACCCCGTTTGGTACTAATATGACGATGGTAGTTGTAGCGTTGACAGTGGCTATACAGACAGAAAGGGAGAAAGGAGATGGGGTTACAGGGGTTGAGAACGCGTGGTAGTAGTGACAACTGTGTTTGTGGCCATGATGACGGTGATGATAACAACAACAATAAGAATAAAAATAACAAGAATGATAATGATGGTACTAATAATGGTGATAATAACAATAATTATGATGATAAAAGTAATGGTAATAAAAAATAATCTCAATGACAGTAACAACAATAATATATTATGATAATAGTAATAACAAAAAGTAATGATGATAATAATAACATAACAATAATGATAATGATAATAATGAGGGAAAACAGGAAGGAGGTGGGAACGGGGGGTGGGGTGGGGGGGGGGGGGGCAGGAAGAACAAAGAGGAGAAGGAGCAGGATGCAGATTATGGGAAAGATAGAATCTGATAAGTATATTCATAGTTATAATAACAACTATGATTATAATCATGAAATAATGATAGTAATGATACAGGAGGCTGGAAAATGGCAGGCTGGAATGCGAGAAATCTGGCAATGTATAATGATGATATGAATAATACTAGTGAATGTAACAGTCTTAACAGTTAAGAAGTTGCAAATAAAGTAATACTGATGATAATATACAATATATAGAAATTAGTAATCATAATCATAGTAAACATAAGTAGTTGATAAAGATGAAAGAACAATGTGATGTGTTCAATACTGATTAATTTAGTAGTAATGATAAAGGTTTTTTGCTTTTTTTTTAAAATAAGATGGTGATGAACATAGTAGTAGTACTGAAATAATGATCTGATGTCAATCCATTGATAGTAATTTAGGAATTTGCTTTTTATGAAGGATGGTCACGATGACTATGGAGGCGGAACTAATGATAATTAATACACCAAACTTGAAAGTAATAAATTCCAATGATAAAAGTAATGTTAGTGTAAAAATTAAATAATGTGAAAGTGTCTATATGTCAATGAGTAAAACGAACAGTACTACTGGAGTTGGGTGAGTGGTGTGGACGATGGTGATTAAATGATGACAGTAACGATGAAAGTTTCTCCATTGCTATAAGGCTGTTTCATGACAACTGACAAAGGCAAGAACCCAAGGCTACATCAACAAGATGAATTATGTCTCATGCAAAGTTATGGCGGGATTGTCCCATCAGTCGTGACAAGCTCTCCAGCATAAACACCATCAGTCACCTAAATCCCCCGAAGTCGGAGTGTGTGCTTCCCACGTGGCGGTGTAAACAAAAAAAAACGGACACACACGTAAATTTCTCATCCCATCAGATGCATTTTGTAACATATTGTTCAAGTGCTTCCGGCTGTTCGGAAGATCCCAGGAGTCATATAGCAAGGTTACACGACACCACCACCACCACCACCACCACCACCACCACCCCACCACCACCAACACCAATAACAACAACAACAACAACCCCCAAAGAATACAGAAAGACTATAGTAATGTTAATGAAGGTAACATAAGATAGAAAATAGTTTAATTGTAATGATCATCGATGATGAATGTGCTAACAGCTTGTTTGAGTCAGGGAATAAGAGAAGAGGACAAAAAAAAAAAAAGTTTCAACGTTCCTCGTGCAGTCATCTTCACTATGTGAAACTAAAACAAAACAATCAAGCAAAGCAAACAAACACAGAAACAAAGCAACAACACAACAAACTAGAAGAAGAAGAAGAAGAAGAAGAAGAAAGAAGAAGAAGTAGAAGAAGAAGAAGAAGTAAGAAGAAGATGTAGAAGAAGAATAAGAAGAAGTAGAAAAACAAAGATCGAAAGAAAGAAAGAAAGAAAAGATATGAAACGGAGGAAATTGGATTTGGTTGGGGAGAGGCCTAATGATTGAGAAAGAGAATTAATAATTAAGTTTTACATCATAGTGAAAAAAAAAACCCCACACAAACCCAAAGAGAAGGTAAAAATATATGTTTACATCACAGAAAACTAAAACCCAAACACACACAAGATATGGTAAAATGTAGTTTACATCACAGGAAAAAAAACCACCCCAACACAACACAAATAGATGGTATAATGTTTTAAACAACAAATGTAAAAAAAAAACACCCCAAGACAAACACAAAGATAATTTAATAATGTTTTTAACAACAATTAAAAAAAACACCCAAACAACACAAATATCATTGAAAAATTAGAATACATCATAAGGAAAAAAAACACCCCAAACAAACACAAAGAGATGTATAATGTTGTTAACATCATAGAAAAAAAAACACCCCAAAAAACACAAATAGTATGTATAATGTATGTTACCAAATCAAAGTAAAAAAAACACCCCAAACAACACAAATAGTCCAGTACGTTGGAAATCTAGGATGTAAATGCTTAAGAGCTCACACCGAATATGAAATAAAAAGACAATGCTTAACACCCAAGGGTAACGTTGCACATCATATCACGCATATGCCCACACATGCGCACACCAAACTGGGGGGGGGGGGGGGGGGGTGGCGGGGGGGGGGGGGTTCCCTCTCTCTGGAATGGGATTTCACGCATTCGAAATCTCTCCTAACACGACTGATAACAAGGAAAACAAATTTTCTAAGCTACTTATTATAAATCAATACAATCAAATCTCACACAACGAATATCAAAACATAAAAGAACAATACATCCAAATCCCGTTTTATAAATAAAAGACTTCTAACCTTTCCAAGGATTTCACAGCACACAACCACGCTTTCACACCACACCCACAGTTCTTGAAAAAAAGTCTCTTCACGTCTTACCTACAGCACTGCATGATTGTTAAGCCCTAATGGTAGACTGGCTCCAGTCTTCAGGACTGGGTCTTCGAGGTACGTCTCAGGGATCATCGACTCGACTCTTCTACTTCGTCATCTTCACCCACCACAGGATCAAATTCAGATATGTCTGTCTTCACCCACCTCTGTGCTTCAAACTTAGTTTCCTCTCTTCCAGCTTGTCCTTCAACCCTAATACATATAGCTGTCTCTTCTATCTCCCCAACCACGTTTCTCTCGACCCTTTCTCTGTCCTGCTCACATCCTCTCCTCACTCTCCACACTCTCCTCTGCCCTTCTCTCTCACTCCTCTCGTCCTTGGTGTTTTTCTCTTCACACTTTCTCACCTCAGTTTATATAGGGATGTAAACAAATGATTCCCCTTCTGTCCCAAGCCTTAGACCACGCAGCTTCTCAATCCCTAGTTCACCAAGTACCCTGAATTCTCTCACTCGCTACAATTCCCACACAGTCAGCAATGTACACACACCCCTACCTAATTGATAAGCAAACACAACACTAGCCCCCAGATTGTACATCGAAAATTCCCGCCAGACCACGGTGTGTCATTTAACAACAGTACATATCTTAAGGAGGGTTACTACAACCACCACACTCATTCAACCAGCCTGACAAAAGAACCATCCACAGTGAACCCACGGCAAAACCATCCGAACGAACCAATACCCTGCTCTTCACAGACAGTGTGACACAGAAACCACAGCTTAACTCGAATCATTAATCGCTCACATTGGGGCGCCGTAGTTCGTAGTGGTACACAACCTTCCCCCTTTCGCCACCCGCCGGACCGAACTCTCTCCTAGTGTTTGTTTTGTCATTACAGTCCCACTTAACCTGCCTCCTACACGACAGTTCGGCCGTGTGCGTGGGGTAGGAACCCAGGTTAAAAGGTCAATTTACCTCATTGTATACCACGTACAATGTCCCTTTGTCACCACGCGTCTAAATGCCTTTGTGAGATTTTCACGCATCCTTGACAAATTCCCCCCACTCGAAGACAATGCCCTCATTGCTAGAAAACAAACATACAATTATATTAAACTCATAAACACCGCATTTAAACCAGTGCTAAATTTATCTGCCTCCTGATAAGCCTACTTACACCAAGAACGCACGTCAAGAATTGTCTTGCACAAAAATTATAGAGAAAAATCAATACAAACACACTAGCAACGCAAAAATCAACATCAACTGAAATCACCACATCACTAAGTCGTGTGGGCCATATAACGATAAACGTTTTTTTTCAACGGAAATTTCTCTCCCTTCTCTACATGTACGACGTGGTGCCTGCAACCAGCCACGACACGCAAACAACACACAGCAAAAGACCACGCACACACTACATATTTACAGTGCCCGGCTTGTTCGCCCAAACCATATAATTTGGCCTACGCTGACCCGTCACTCTTACTTCACTACACTAACCCACGTTGTCGTTACCTGCTGCTACAATTAGAAGCACTGCTCACATACACGCCTGATATCACCAAGTGATTCCCGTGCGCATACGTAACTCACTCTACACTTCATTTTGTGTGATGCCAACTACCGAGATTGCCCCGATGCAGACTGTCACATGATACTTCTCGGACAACACAGTCCTTTCTGCGTGCCTAGGAACGACAACCACTACTTTCGTTTTTTTAAATTCCCGAACTTAGTGATTGAAAGTTCGTTAACAATAACCCATCCTTAAAAACACAAAACTCAATTGTTCCCTACCAAAACACTTTACTACTCTTAATTGAGCAAAACCAAAACAGATTTTACTAGAGCGAGTAGTCGCCCTTTATGTCTGCTCGTCATTTAGAGGGGTTGGTCTCACTGACCCCGCTACATGCGTACTGAAGTGTGTGACGCCTGTGGCCTTTTTCCTCACTAGGATCTTTACTCCTCTTCCGACACAAAAGTCAGCGTCTGTCTCCTTTCCCACTTCTCCAACGATGTTCCCAATCACCATGATCATAACGCGGCTTCGGAACAGCCAAAGCCTGTACCTTCCACTATAAAATGGTGTAGCAATAAACACCTGGGCCTTATTGAATTCTGCGTACAGTTCCAACAATATGTCTACACCTCTTTTGATATACCATTTGAATTGTCCATCTCAACCAGGGATTCCCTTCACCAGACACCAGTGCACCCAGATACCTCTAATGACATAAACCACATGTCGCCACTCATCCTTAGTGGCACATCCATGTTAGCGCCTGAATCTGTGAACAACACAGCACAATCCAGACAAAAAACACTGACACTTTATCCAACTCTTTCTACCTGTCTCACAATTTGCCTTGATCCACATACTGTCTGCTTCCTTGACAAACATATACATCCCTAGCCGCAAGTGCCCTGTCCCCATATATGCACAAAAACAGGACCCTCATTCCTAGCCACGTGTCTATTGGTTTACACCCATGTAAGCTCACGTGTTGACGTCTTAGGGCCACTTGTGAGTACAGCAGACTCCATTGCTGATCATAGTCTGTCTGCAAACCTCATGTTCAGGCAAAACACGCCTCGTCCTTACCCTGTAAACCACTGCTTCTTCAAGTGACTTCAGCTATTGTCACGACACCCCACTCCCTAGAGGTGTGTATTGAGAGGAGCCCGGCCCACAACCTGACAAGTAACTTTAACATTCAACACCATAGTCATTATGCCTTCAAATCACAGACCTACTATCACCTCAGTCTATCCATTTGAAAATGCAAAGTTAATGATCTAGTCAAACTCCGTAACTGTGTTGTAAGACACACCCTTTAGATTCTCCGCCTCGCGAAACCTTAACGTCCTAAAACCTTCGTCAACAAATCTATCATGCCATTAGTACTCGTCTTGTTATCACCTTTCGAAATCTCTCCTGATCACCTTGGTAAGTTGTGGAAACTGTGTGTAACGCACGACCTGTCAGCAAGGCAGACAGGTTTTAATATCCCAGTCAATCAACGTGCCAGCCCTCGAGCACTGCAAACGATATCAGACCGACTGTATATATGCATCGTAACGTGAAACATATACTTACTCAGAATCAGTTGGGATATTAGTTCAAGTTGCGCTCAATTTAGACTGCGACCTACTGACTCAGAACTGGTTTCGATATCACTACGATTTTCAGATTTATTCTTTCCAACTCAAATAGATTTGCTAAAATCTCAGAATTCCGCTTCTGCTCTTGCCGTACGTGGCAATGCCAACTCTCTGAATCTGCTTTTGCTCTGGCAGTCTGCACTCACTGCATCTTCTCTTGGCTCTGGCGTCTGCACTCCTCTGGCCCCCAAAAATCTTCACTCGTTGTTATCAGCTGCACTCTCTGCATCTAGCTCTCGATATAGCAGGCTGTCACACTCTGCGACTGCTGCATTTTGCTTATATGTCCAACGACTGCGCATCCGTATTTCTTCCACTAGATTTCTTTATGGACAGCCTCAAGCTGTTCCTTTTCAACTTCCTTCTTTCAAGCCCTTTCATCTCGCTCCAGTCTTCTGCGAGTTACAATAATCCAACTGCAGTTTCATCTCCTGTATGATCCCATTTTCATACCCCAAACTTCTAGTTTCTCAATGGGGGTAAAACTTACTTCACCATTTTCAATTCTATAAGTATTAGCACCACAAAAACAGTTACTCTTCTAAACCCAGAAAAAGTTGGTACAAACTTTATTTCTACTAAACGTTACGAGTAACCAACCAAAGGAAGTGTTACTAACACAAAGGAGCCATATCTTAAACCACCACAGCAACCTGTTTGATTGTTAATACTTAGAACCACGTTCCTTCGTTTTCCTCTGACGACCTTATTTTACATACCACCACCCAACACACAATTCAATATACTCAACACTCAAGAAAAACTAAAGGAAATAATAAGAAGAGCAAAATAAAAATACCAATATGGGACCCGGTTGCCCCATAATATTTATTAATTTTCGCCCCAGTACTACACTAGTACTCACTTTGTTTACCCGTCCTGAAAACTAATTTGGCCATGCAATCCTTTGCAGTCTCGCCACATTGTTACTCAGTACGGGGGGAAATCGAGATGTTAATAGCTAAATATCCACACAGAAGATGTTATTAAATATTCAGGCATTAACCCACCAAGGGTATCGTTGCACACATACAACGCATATGCACACAACATGCCACTAGTCACACAAACAATCACCTCTCTCTGGGAATGGGATGTCACGCATGGATTTCGTTTCTCTCCATAACACGACTTGAGAACAATGGAACACAATTACAATGCTACTTATAATTAATCTGACATCACATCACACACATGAAATATCAAAACATAAAAGATCAAACATCCAAAACCCTTGTAATAATGAAATGACTTCATACCTGGCCAGGATTTCACACACCCACCCACGCATATCCACACATCACCACAGCTTCTTGAAAAAAGACACTTCACGTCTTCTTCAGCACTGCTTGATGGTGATGGCCCTTGGTTGACATTCTCCAGGCTTCAGGACTGGGTCTTCTGTGTGGTCGTCTCTGGTATCTCGACTTCTAACTCTTCTTCTTTCGTCTCTCACCACCACTGGTGTCAAAATCATATTTTTCTTCTTCACCCAACTCTGGGCTTTCAAACATAGTATTCCTTCTCTTCCAGCTTGACATCAACCCAAAGAAACTTAGCTGACTCTACTAATCTCCCAGACCACGATTGCACCCTACCCTTTCTCTGTCCTTCTCACTCCTCCTCCTCTCTCTCTCACACTCCTCAGCCTTCTCTCTCTCTCTCTCTCCTTGTGTAGTACTCTCGACACGTTTGTCGCCCTCATTTTATATCGGGAGGTAAACAAAGGATTCCCCTTCTTGCCATGCCTTTGTCCCACACGCTGCATCACAAACCCAAGTTCACAAGTACACCTGAATTCTCCACTCGCTACATTCCACACAACATCCGCAATTACACACACCCCAACCTAATATGATTAGCAAACACACACTTTAGCCCCAGATGGACAACGAAAAAAACCTGCCACTATTACGTGACCGATAAACACAGTAACTAAATTTAAGGAGGGTTACAACAACCTCCACACGCAAACCAACCATCCATTACCAATATAACCAACACAGTTGACCCACGGCAATACCATCCAACGGAATCCAAGAATCCTGCTCTACACATGACAGTGTAACACAAGAACCTCAGCTGACCGCTCATTTAGCGCTCACTTGTGGGCGTCCTAGTTCTTAGTGGATACATACCTTCCCCCTCGCCACCGGCAGGTCCGAACTCCTCATCCAAGTTGTTGTTTTGTCATCTAACCACTCTGCCTCCTCACACAGTCGGATTTTCGTCCCGTGTGATGTGGGTCAGGAACCCATGTTCAAATGGTCAAATACCTATATAGTATACTAACCACGTACAATTGTCCCATTGTCTCCAAGCGCTCTAATTGCCATATGTGAGAGGTATTTCCACGCCTCCTAGACACAAATAGAATGGTATAAGATGTTTACTCAAAGGAAAAAAAACACCCCAAACAAACACAAAGAGATTTTAAAAATGTTGTTAACATCAAAGAAAAAAAACACCCCAAACAACACAAAGAGATGGTATAATTGTAAGTTTCACATCAAAGGAAAAAAAACCCCCCAAAACAAACACAAAGAGATGGTATAATGTAGAATTACCATCATAGGAAAAAAAAACACCCCAAACAAACACAAAGAGAAGGTAAAAGTTGTTGTATTACATCAAGAAAAAAAACACCCCAAACAAACACAAATGAGATGGAATACAATGATGTTAACAACATATGAAAAAAAACACCACAAACAAACACAAAGAGATGTTAAAATTTTGTTAACAACATATGAAAAAAAACAACCCAAACAAACACAAAGAATGGTAATAATTCCCATATTACATGGATAGGAAAAAAAACGATCCAAACAAACACAAAGAGATGGAGAAAATGTTGCTTCCATCACAGGCAAAATAAGCAAACAAAACACAAAGAAGAATGTATAATGTAGTTACATCACATGCAAAATAAACCCAAACAAAACAAAGAGAAGGTATATGATTTTTGTTTACATCACAGGTCAAAATAAACCCAAACAAACACAAATGAGATGGAATAGAATGAATATTACATCACAGTTCAAAAAAAACCCAAACAAACACAAAGATATGTTAAAATGTTTGTTTACATACAACCGTCAAAAAAACCCAAACAAAAACACAGAATGTGTAATAATGTATATATTAACACACATTGCAAAAATAAACCCAAACAAACACAAAGAGATGTAATAAATGATAGTTTACATCACAGTCAAATATCAACCCAAACAACCAGCAAAGCGGATGGTAATAATGTTGTTATAACAACACAGGCAAAAACACCCCAAACAACACACAAAGATATGTCTAAAGTTTTTGATACAACACATGCAAAAAACACCACAAACAAACAGGAAATACATGTATAAATATGTAACCATCACCGGCAAAATAAACCAAACAAACAACAAAATATAATGAAAAAAGTTAGATATACATCACAAGGCCAAATAAACCCAAACAAACACAAAGAGATGTTAAAAATTAAGTTTACATCACAGGCAAAAAAAACCCAAACAAACACAAATAATGGTAAAATTTAGTTAACATCACCTTCAAAATAAACCCAAAACAAACACAAAGGATATTTAATAATAATACACATCAACGTAAAAATAAACCCAAACAAACACAAAGAATATGGTTAAAAAATGATTTAATTACAACACAGGCAAACAAATAAACCCAAACAAACACCAAGAGAATGAATAAAGTTGTTTACATCACAGGCAAAAATAACCCAAACAAACACAAAGATAATGTAAAATTTATTATTTACACACAGCAAATAAACCCAAACACACGACAAAGAGAAGGATATAAAGTAATTACATCACAGGCAAAATAATCCCAAACAAACACAAAGATGATTGTATCGATGAAGTATACAACACAGGCAAAATAAACCCAAACAAAACCAAGATATGGAAAGATCCCCCAAAACAACCAAAAAAGGGTTTAATTTGTTTACATCCCAAAAAAAACCAAACAAAACAAAGAGGGTATAATTTGTTTAATAAAGGCAAATCCCCCAAAACAAAACCAAAAGAGAGGGAAAAAAGTTTTTTCCCAGGAAAATAAAAAAAACAAAAGAGATGTAAATTGTTTTTACCAAGGCAAAATAAACCCAAAAAACACAAAAGGTTAATGTTTTTTAAATTCCGGCAAAAAAAACCCAAAAAAAAAAGGGAAGGAAAATTTTTTAATACGGGAAAAAAAACAAACAAAACAAAGAGAGGGTAAAATTGTTGTTTACTAGGAAAATAAAAAAAAAAAAAAAAGGGGTTTTTTTTTTAAAAAAAAAAAAACCAAAAAAAACAAAAGGGTAAATGTTGTTTTCAAGGCAAAAAACCCCAAAAAAACCCAAAAAAATTTTAAAAATTTTTAAATCCGGGCAAAATAAACCCAAAAAACAAAAGGGGTTTTTTTTTAAAAAAAAAAAAACCCAAAAAAAAGGGGGAAAGGTTTTAAAACAAAAAAAAAAAAAAAAAAAAAAAACCCCGGGGGAAAAAAAAAAAAATTTTTAAACCCCAAAAAACCCAAAAAAAAAGTGGTTAATTTTTACAACAAAAAAAAAAAATTTTAAAAAAGGAAATTTTACAAAAAAGGAAATAAAAAAACAAAAGGGGGAATAATTTTACAGGAAGGAATAAAAAAACACACAGGAAATAAAAAAAACCAAGGAAAAATTTTTTAAACAAAAAACCAACAAAAAAAAATTGTTAAAAAAAACCAAACCAAAAACAAAGAAGGGTTTATTTTTTTACATCACAGGCAAAAAAACCAAACAAAACCAAAAGGGGTTTAATGTTGTTTAACCCCGGGCAAAATAAACCCAAAAAACAAAAAGGGTTGTTAAATTTTTTAAAACCGAAAATAAACCCAAAAAAAAAATGTTATAATTTTTTAATCACAAAACAAAAAAACCCAAAAAAAGAGATGTATAATTTTCACAAAAAAAACCCAACCCAAACAAAGAGTTTGTATTTTTTTTACACAGGCAAAAAAACCCAAAAAACACAAAGAGATGGAAATTTGTTTACATCACAGGAAAAAAAACCCCAAACAAACACAAAGAGTTTTAAAAATTTGTTTACATTGCAAAAAAACCCAAACAAACAAAAAGATGAAATTTGTTTAATACAGGAAAATAAACCCAAACAAACCAAGAAGAAATTGTTTAACAAAAGGAAAATAAACAAACCAAAAAAGGAATGGAAATTTTTTCAAAAACAAAAAAAACCCCAAAAAAAAGGGTTTATAAGGGTTTTAACAAAAAAACCCAAAAAAACCCAAAAAGGTAATGTTTTACACCAGGCAAAATAAACCAAAAAAAAAAATGGTATAATTTTTAACACACAGGAAAAAAAACCCAAACAAAACAAAGATATAATTTTATCCACAAAAAAACCCAAACAAAACAAAGAGATGGAAAATTTTTTACATCACAGGCAAAAAAAACCAAACAAACACAAGAGATGGTAAATTTTTAACACAAAAATAAACCAAAAACAAAAAATTTTAAAAAACCAAAAAAAAAACAAACACAAAGGGGATAAATTTTTACACAAAAAAAAAAACCAAAAACAAAAAAAGTGAAAATTGTTTACATCACAGGAATAAAACCAAACAAACCAAAGAATTAAATTTTTAAAAGGAAAATAAACCCCAAACAAAAAAAAAAAAAAAAATTTTTATAAGGCAAATAAACCCAAAAAAACAAAGAATAAATTTGTTTAATCACAGGCAAATAAACCCAAAAAACAAAAAAATTTAATTTTTTTTAAACCAGAAAATAACCCAAACAAAACAAAAGATGGATTAATTGTTTACATCACAGGCAAAAAACCAACAAACAAAAAAGGGTAATGTTTAAAAAAAAAAACCCAAACAAAAAAAAAAATTTTAAATTTTTCAAGGCAAAATTAACCCAAAAAAACAAAAGAGGATAATTGTTTACATAAGGAAAATAAACCCAAACAAAAAAAGGGAAGGAAATTGTTTAAGGAAATAAACCCAACAAACAAAAAGAGGATAATTTTTACAAAGGCAAAAAAACAAACAAACACAAAGATGGAAATGTTTTGTTTAAGGCAAAAATAACCCAAACAACACAAAGAGGGTTAAAGTTGTTTAAACGGGAAAAAAACCAAACAAACAAAGAAGGGAAAAATTTTTTCATCAAAAAAAAACCCAAAAAAAACAAAGGAGGAAAATTTTTACAAAGGAAAAAAAAACAAACACACAAAAGAAGTTATAATTTTTAACAAAAAAAAACCCAAAAAAAAAAATTTTAAAAAAAAAAAAACCCCCCAAAAAAAAACCAAAATTGTTGTTTCCAAAAAAAAAACCCAAACAAAACAAAGAATGGATTTTTTATAAAAAAAAAAACCCCAAAAAAATTTTTTAAACCCCAAAAAACCCAAAAAAAACCCAAAAAAAATTTTTTAATGGAAAAAACCCCAAAACAAAAAAAAGGGAAAAAAAAAAAATAACCCAAACAAATAAAAAAAAATTTTTTAAAGGAAAAAAACCCCCAAAAACAAAAAAAACAAAAAAATCAAAAAAAGGAAATTTTTTTTTTACCAAAAAAAAAACCAAAAAAAAAAGGATTTTTTTTTTTTTAAAACCAAAAAACCCCAAACAAAAAATTTTTTAAAAAATTTTAAAACCCCCAAAAAAAAAACAAAAAAAAAAAAAGGGGTTAAATTTGTTAATCACAGAAAAAAAAACCCCAAAAAAACAAAAAGGTTAATTTGAAACAAAAAAAAAACCCAAAAACAAAAAAAAAAAATTTTTTAAAAACCCCGGAAAAAACCCCCCAAAACAAAACAAAAAAAAAT